>PVJH01015403.1:0-53660 GCA_004026705.1 Nesogale talazaci
AGTCACTACATCTTCAGGGCCTGGCTATCAAAAAATATAGTGTCTGAGGTCTTACAGACTTGAAAGTAAACAGTCATCTAGTTCAGAAGCAACGTGGAAGAAACACACCAGCCTATGTAACCACGAGGTGTCAAAGGGCAGGTATCAGTCATCATAAGAATAAAAATTTTATCATTGTAAATAAGGGGGAGTACAGATTGCTCTTCCTTCTAAGAGCGTCTAATGAAATTCCCCAGCGTTGTCTTTATTGCGAGCTAGAACAAGAAGCTTCCTTCTCTACCATGATGGGATCGGACCAGAGCCTTACCTAGGCAAGAAGACAAATGTTCACCAGAATCATTTTTAAATCTATGTCTAACTGCCTTTGGTGAGCATCTGGCTAGAGGTAAGAGAAACTTCACTGGAGAATTTTTTTCCTTCTCTCCTTTCCTTTTGGTTTGTTTTTTCTGTTACCTCAGGTGGAACCAATTTATACTCCCTCTGAGGCCATGATGTAGCAGACAGTCCTGTACCATCTGAAATATGATGGGTAGGGAATTTGACTCATACTTTTGGAGAGCAGTCTAACTCCTCTGTGAAGCCCAGTCAGTGGACCAGAGCTAACTCTGGATATGGCCTATCTAAAAGATGATGGTGGGGCTGAGCCCCGGTGGTGTAAGTGGTTGAGTGTGGGACTGCAGCCTGTGAGCTTGGCGGTTCAAATCCAGCAGTGGCTCTCAGGAGTGGCACTGGGTAGTGCCCAGGACCACCAGAGGCAGTGATGCCCCCCCCCCCACACACACACACATAAAAGATGATGGCAAGAGGTCCACTAGGTCTTCAGTTTTTCTGAGATTTAGTATTTTTTCCTAGCAACTGTTCTGGTTGAATGAAATTATGTTCTTTGTGTCTGAGACTGGCTTTCTTTCTTTTCTTTTCTTTTTTTAAATAGTTTTATTGGGGGCTCTTACAGCTATTAGAGCATTCAATACATCGACTGTATCAAGCACATTGCACACGTTGCCACATACTTTTCCAAACATTTTCCACTTGAGCTCCTCTTAAAAAAAAGAAGTTCCTTTCCCCTACCCCCCTTTTTTAAAAGGAATCATTTTATTGGGTACGCATACACCTCCCCTCACGATCCATCCATACATCAATTGTATGCACATCTCATTTGCACACATTGTCATCATCACTCTCAATACATCCTCCCTCCACTTAGGGCCCCAGTTCCACCTCTCCATTATTTCCCTTCTTCCCTCCACCCCATGAACCTTTAATAATTTACAAATTGCTATTTCATATCGTACACTGTCCAATGTGTCCCTTCACTCACATCCCTGTTGGCCATGCCCCAGAGAGGTTATATGTAGATCCCTGAAATTGGTTCCCCCTTTCTACTCCACCATCCCTCCACCCTTCCAGCATCACCACTCCCATCACTCGTCCTGAGGTAATACCTATCCTAAATTCCCCATGTTTCAACTCCAGTGTACATCCCCTGTTCTAGTCACACTTGTCTGGTAGAACCAGGAGCATGAATGTGAGTGTGAGGAAGCATTTGAGAACTAGAGGGAAGACGCATATTTCGTTGTTACTACACTGTACTTTAACTGGCTCGTCTCCTCCCTGCAACCCCTCTGTAAGAGGATGTCGCTTCACCTATTGATGGGCTTTGGGTCCAATCTGTACTCCCCCATTTATAATGATATAATTTTGGATCCTTGATGCCTGACACTGGATCCCTTCAGCACCTCGTGGTCATGAAGGCTGGTGTGCTTCTTCCATGTGGGCTTTGTTGCTTCTGAGCTGGATGGCCGCTTATTTACCCAAGCCTTTAAGACCCCAAACGCTATATCTTTTCATAGTTGGGCACCATCAGCTTTCTTCACATTTGCTTATGCACACATTTGTCATCAGTGATCAAATCAGGAAAGTGAGCATGCAATGTTATGGTTTTTAGTTCTTAAACCGTGATAACCAATCCCTTTGACAACTCATGGTCCACACGCTGGTGTGCCTCATCCACGTGGGCTTTGCTGCTTCTGAGCTGGATGGCCGCTTGTTTACTCAAGCCTTTAAGACCCCAGATGCTCCATCTTTTGATAGCCAGGCACCATAAGCTTTCTTCACCACCATGCTTAGGCACACATTTGAGACTGGCTTTCTTTAGTGGCTTTCTGTCTATTTGTTTGCTTGGGTTTATTCTGAATTATACTGGACTAGAAGCTGCATACAACACTTTTCTGTCAGTTTATTATAAACATTGCATATCTTTTTCAATCTTATTTTTTTACTACTCATCTTTTTTATTGGACAATATAATTTTTTAACTTGATGGGTGAACATTGACAAAGCAAAGTGGTTTTTTTAAAATCATTTTATTGGGGCCTCATACAACTCTTATCACAATCAATATATACACCTATTGTATGCAAATCAAATTTGTACATTTGTTGCCATCTTCATTCTCAAAACATTTTCTTTCTACTTAAGCCCCTGGTATTAGCTCATCATGTTTCCCCTCCCTCCCCACTCCTCTCTTTTGTGAACCCTGGACAATTTATAAATTATTTTGTCATATCATATAGTCTGATGTCCCCCTTCCCCCACTTTCCTATTGTCCATACCCCGGGCGGGGGGTAGATTATACGTAGATCCTTGTAATTGGCTCCCTCTATCCACTCTACCTTCTCTCCAACCTCCCAATATCACTACTCTCACCAGTAGTCCTGAATTCCCCATGTTTCCAGTTCCCATCTGTACCAGTGTCCATCCCCTGGTCTAGCCAGATTTGTAATGTAGAATTGGGATCATGATAGTGTGGGGGGGAGGGGGGGAGGAAGCATTGAAGAGCTGGAGGAAAGTTGCGTATTTCATTGTTGCTACACTGTACCTTGACTGGCTGTCTCCTCCCTGTGACCCTTCTGTAAGGGGATGTCACTTCACCTAGTGATGAGCTTTGGGCCCCCAATCTGTACTCCCCCTCCTTTACAATGATATAATTTTTAGTCCTTTGATGCCTGATCCCTTTGACACCTTGTAGTTACACAGGCTGGTGTGTTTCCTTGTGGGCTTTGTTGCTTCTGAACTAGATGGCTGTTTGTTTACTTTCAAGTCTTTAAAACGCCAGATGTCATATCTTTTGATAGCTAGGCACCATCTGCTTTCTTCATCACTTTTGCTTATGCACACATTTGTCTTCAGTGGTTGTGTTGAGAAGGTGAGCATCATGGAATGCCAATTTAATAAAACAAAGTGTTTTTGCATTGAGGAAGTACTTGAGTGGAAGTCCAATGCCCATCTGCTGTCTTAATACTAACTCCATAAGTATATGCACGTAGACCTATTTTCCCATCATATATATTAACCTATGTACATGCCTGTATATAGACCTCTATAAAAATCCTTTACCACCACCACCACTGCTAGTTCTTTCCTCTATTTCCTTTTACTTTCCTCTTGTTCCACTATCATGTTCAATCTTTATTATTTTTTTTTTTTAGGGATCACTGCCCTCTGGTGGTGGGAGTAGGAGACCCAGCCTTTGCTCCTGTGAGCTGGAATTGAACCTCCATTCCAGTGGGCCGCAGTCCTGCGCACTAACACTACGCCACTGGGGCTCAGCCCTCAATCTTCATTTGAGTTTCAGTAATTTCTCTGTTACATTACTCTTAATTAATCCCTATCAGGCCTCTCATACCCACTTTATCACTGATTTCAGTCCATTTGTTGTTTCCTTACCCCTGGATTGGTCAACACCACCTTCTTTCCCCCACCTCCCCATATCTCATGTCGCCCAGAACTATCAGTCCCATTGTTTTCTCCTCCAGACTATTCACCAAGCCTATTTTATCTAGATAGGCCTGCAGAGATAATATGTACAAAAAAAACCCAAACCAAGACATGGCAAAATGAAGCAACCAAAGAAAACAAAATGATGACAACAAAAAAACCAATGTCTAGAAAAAATATAAGTATAAAAATAAAAGTAAAATAAAAACCTGTAAATAGTTCAAGGTCTGTTTGTTGACCTCCACGATTGTCCCCCAGTTGAATCCAATATGGTGCTGCACCCTGACCCCAAAATATATCCTTGGCATTCCCTCATGAACTCCACTCTGCTCCCCTGCTGCTCTGCTGCACACCCTTAGTGTTTTGCCTTGGTGTGGTGTGGTCAGACAGGGTACAATCCTGACCCTCCTTCTCCAGTGTTGCCCCTCTATGGCCAGAGGTCAGTGAAGGACACTGTTTCATAGTGGGATTGGTCATATGGTCCTCTCTGTGCATTGGCTGTTCTGTATGGGGTTACCATTCTCAAGGCTTGGTGGGCCAGGTTACACTCCACTCTCTCCCCACCCGCTTCATCCCCGAGCTGCAGCTTCAGTGCTGTCCTCCAAAGCAAACTCCCCAGGGGTGAGAGGTGGCTGTCCATGTAGTTGGGTTTGGGGTTGGGACCAGACACCTCCACTGGCTCTCCACTCCATGCCATCTTGCTCATAGCAAAATGTTTAATATTTGATAATTTATACAAAAAATGAGTGCTTGCTTCAGTGGCACATATACTAAAATTTATACAAAAAATGTGATATTGGTTGCAATTCTCATGATGTAGCAGTACTCTTTCCCATTTCCTCCGTTTACCATTTCTTTTTGTCCTTTTTTTTCTTACCCTTTCCTTCCTCCTGAGCTTTATCCCTAGGCAATACTGTCTTTCCTAATGTCACAGACATGCTTATATTACAGAATGTCATTGATTTTCAACTACTACATTAGTTATCTTGGATTTATTTCTACTTTTTTGGGGGTTCCATTTGTCAATTCTGTTATATGTTTAAATGTTCCTTTCATGCTAAACATATTTTTGAGATGGTGATGTATATAGTTGGGAGTGTATGCTCTCTATGCAAGCCCCTGGTAAGGCCCTGGAGATGGAGGTCTGGAAAACTTTTATAAAAGACAAAATAATGAAGGAACAAATTGACTCATAAAGAAAATAAAACTCCCTTTAAGATCAATAATGAGAATAGAGATACGAGGAGGTGGGGCGAGAAAGGGGGAATCAATCACAATGATAGACATATAACCCACCCATTCCTAGAGGGACGAAAAACAAAAAAGTGAAGGGAGACACTGGGCAATATAAGATATTAAGATAATAACTTATCAAGGGTTCATGAGGGAGGAAGATTGGGTGGGTGGTAGGGAAAAATGAGGAGCTGATATCAAGAACTCAAGTAGAAAATGCTTGGAAAGTGATAGCAACTTATGTACAAATGTGCTTGACACAATGGAAGGATGTATGGATTGTGGTAAGAGCTGTAAGAGCCCCCAATAAAATGACTTAATAAAAAAAGAAAACCAGGGGGCTGAGCCCTGGTGGCATAGTGGTTGTGCGCGGGACTGCGGCCCATTGGGACAGAGGTTCAATTCCAGCAGTGGGGCTGGGCCTCCTACTCCCACCACCAGAGAGCAGTGATGCCCCCCCCCCCCCAAAAAAAAAGAAAACAAACAGAAAACCAGGGAGTGTGAGCAAGGTCTGACAAGTTGAGAGGAGACACTATCCAAAGTTTTTGCCATTTGAGTTGGGACCAAAGTGATAAAGACCCAAAAGTGAGTGAATCAGGGCCGCGCAGTGGGAACGGTTGGTGTGTAGCACAAAGGTCCGCTGTGTGCCCTGGAGCTCTGAGTCAGCAGTGGGAAAAGTGTGGGCAGGTATAGAAAGAGGAGTTGTTCCAGTGCAGACAGATGATGCCAGCAGGACTTAGTGATGGTTTGGATATAGATGGAGAAGGGGAAAAAAGCAAAATATTCAGCGGTATTCTAACCTATCCACCTGCATTTCTTAGCCTCAGATCTCAATTCTTTACTCCACTCCCTACCTACCGGTGCTCTTCCTCAGATAACCACTCCCCTCCGTCACACATGATGGACGATTCACTCTACCAGCCCACCACAGCACACGCACTCCTCTGGATTTGCCAGAGTCTTCTTCTCTACCTACCTAACACCATCCCTGCCCCCTCAAGACTCCTCATCCTCCACTTCCTAGGGGGTGGGGTGGGGTCAGTGATGGTGATGGGTGACAGAGTACACTAATGTCTTCTCACTTTCTGGTTTAAGTCTGTCACACCCGGTGAGGGCTTACCTGCAGCAGAAACTGGGTGCAGCAAACCCCTGGGAGGATACTTCTGCATTCAGTTTACTGTGTGACATCGCTTTGGTCTGAGTCACACTTTCCCTGGAACCATAAAGGAGGGCCAAGGGAATGTACTACGTCAGCCAATTCCTTTGAGAGGAATACAGAGGGGAAATAGACACAAAAAACAGATACCTGCAATAGTACAAAGTTTTCAAATACTTTAATATCTCTAAGAAACAAAATCTTTTTTCCTGAGTTTCCAACATGAGAACATTTTATACTTTGCACTTCACCCATGGGTGCCCACAAGAATGACTCTGTGCTTTAAGAAGATGTTGCTGGATGCCCACTGGTCCCTGGAAAGGTCTCTTTCAATTAGTGGCACACAGACAATTGAGCACAAGCCATGAGTGTCCTCTTCTGCGAGGGCAGCATGCCCTAACTCATTGCCTGGAAAGGAGCCTGGTTGGTGCAGGCAAGGTATAGAGGGCCCCAGGTGGTGCCATGAGGGCTTGGAAGGTGAAATTAGGGTGTAAGTAGAAGAACATGAGAACCGGCCAGCTCTGGAGGTCAGCAGGAGATGCTAAGCCAGGGACTCACCCTTCTAAGATAAAAGGCTGAATCAGGTCTGGGTTCAACAACGACTCCTCAAGAGGGCAGTCCACATGGAAGTCATAGACGTGGGGAGGCCCTGCAGGTGCCTTGGGGGCGAGTCCTCCGGGGCGCTGGGGAATCGGCAGCTCCGAGGGGTGGGCAGGCAGGGGAGATGTGAAGAAGTACTGGTGCAGAAGAGCCTGGGAGTTGGGGGTAAGGAGGCAGAACAGAGGAACAGCCTAAGAAAACCAATCACCAGTCTCACCTTCAGTTATTCCCACTGAGTAGGGCAACCACAAGGTCTGCCCTGGAGATCAGCTTATTCTTCCTTCCTTTCTGCCACTACTCATTCAGTTGGCTCGACAAGCCTTTACGGCGTGCTGCTGTCCAGTGGCTGGGGATGCAGACAAAAGGCTCTGCTTTTATGAAGCTTATAGTGTTGTGGGATAGAGTAGTGACAAAGCAGTGAGATGTTCAGCAAGTCAGAAATGATTAGGGGAATAGAGATTGGGGAATAGAGAGGTTGGAAATCCGGAGAGGAGAAGAAAGGCCACACTGCGAGGAATCAGCCCATACATAGACGGGTGAGGACTGGGAAAGCCCTGAAGCGTTTCAGGACCAGAGGGTTAAAGTACAGGAGAAGGAAGCAGACAGGACCAGAGCTGACAGGGCCATACATCGCCTCTTTGGGGATATTATGACCTTGGCCTTTACTGAATAGGATGGGAGCTCACAAAGGGTGAGCTCTGGGAAAAGGAGCAAACTGCTCTCCCTACCAGGGAAAGAATGCAAAATGAGGCAAATGGAGAAACAGACATTTGGGTCAGTAATCCAGGCAGGCAATCACTTGGACTAGGGGAGCAGTGGGAAGGGGGCTGAGAAGGGATCATGTGATCTCAATTGTTAATGGAGGGAAGAGTTTGCAGGCTGCCTGTCCAGCCGCATCCCTCTGCCCTCTTCACCCTGCTCTCCTGTCTTTGGGCTTCAATGTCTCCCTTGGGGCCTCCTTTCCAGGCTTGTCTGTTCATCCATTTATTTTCTCTCCACTCAGATACTCTGAGCACATTTCTTTGTGTTTCAGCTGACCTGCTCCATGGCTTGCTTGATCTTCAAAATCAGGCTCTTCCTCCTGCCTGTTCTCTCTCTCTCTGGCTCCCATAGTCACATACATCACACTCCTGTGATTGTTTGTGGGTCAGCCTTGTCACAGGTGAGAGCCTACAGAGGCAGGGGCCAATTATGCCAGTTGTGGCAGTTAGATAATCTCTGGTAAACTTGTGAAGGGATGCAGTATAGCCTGTCAATCACACAGTAACCAATGAGGCCTGTGTGAGTATGGTCTTCTCCTGAGGGTTCTGGGAACTTCTGTCTTCCTCCCTGGAGATGAGAGACTCTCTGTTTCATCTTCCTGCTGAAAGGCACATAGAACTACACTGATGTATTCATAGCCCTGGAACTGAAGGAGTCACGTGGAAACTCATGCCAGTGCTTCTACCACCACCAGATCAACAAGACTTCCCACCCACTGGCCTGTGGTCTTCCTGCATTCAGCATCATTGCATGGCTGCATGAGTCTAAAGAGGAACTTATGGACTAGTATTGACATATGGAATTATATCAGACTTATGGACTTGATCTGGAATTGGGTTGGGATGTTTCCTTAATGTACAATTGCCCTTTGGTATAAAGTTCTCTCTTACACAGAAGTGTCTATTGATTTGTTTCTCGTCTACCTGGATTAAGAAACTTGTTTACTGGTTTCAGCCAAGGTCCAGAACAAGACTGTCAAATGCCCGGTACTCAGTAAATGTTTTAGAAATGATGGAATGAGTCATCAGTAACAATCAGTCACTGTGTGTTTGCATATGGTCTAAGATCCCCCAAACCATCACCCTGGGTCTGTGCTTCTCTGTCCGGTGATTTCCTCCTCAGTGGGTCACTTTGTGCTGCTATGGCCCCTCTGGGGAATGCTGGGAATGTCCAACAGGCTCACTTATGGAGAGCCTCAGCTGTTTCATATCCCCTCCCCGGGTACCCAGGGCTATAGTGGAGACATCTCTGGTGCCTGGGTTCTGGTCCCAGTAACATTTATTGGCTTCTCAGGGCAATGGGAGGATCTGCAGGGGTATAAACCATAGGTTCCTGACCTACCTGGGAGGCCATGATGCGTTGTCGAGGAGGGTAGAGGAGGAACTGACCCAGCAGGTCCAAGGCTTGAGGAGAGGCATCAGGCAGCACCTCTTCCAGGGGCTCAGGTGACTGCTCCTTAAAGGAGATCTTGTTGTAGTCGGGCAGCTCAGTGATCTCCTGGGTTGGGGGGGTGGGGGAGAGACCATCAGAGTCAGATACCAACCTCACCAGCTCACAACGACGTCAGCTTCCCCTGTCACTCATTCACCACTCTCTCGATTATGCATCTGCTTGCTCATCTACTTTTGTTCCCTGTCAATCTGCCTCTCTCACCGCTCGCTCACTCACCATTCTCTCACACACCTAATCCTGGGTCTGTCACTTGATTTCTATCACTCGTTCAGGTGTTCATCTACTCACCCTCGCAGGTACCCACCAACCCTGGCACCCTTGCTGAGACACAGTGAAAAATGTGTACTCGTTGAGGGTGAGTGGGGAAAGAAAGAGAAAAGGACAAAATCTGCCTCCCTCCTCCTGTGGCCAGATGGGTGGGTGGAAAAAGCACACTGGTTGGCCAAGGGTGGTCTCTGTCTGGTCAAGGGAATACTTGGCTGTAAGGAAGTGACAGAGAAGGATCCAGAAAGGGACAGTCACTTCCTGTTAGGGGACATGAGAGTAAGGCGGCCCCACACCCTCCCCACAAGGGACCCTTCAAACCGGCCAGACTTGAGGACTGGGAGTGCCCAAGATACGAAGCACACAACAAAGCTGTTCTATGTCGTTTTCCCCAGGGAACAGAGGAGAGCCGTTCAATAGTTCTCCCATGATGCAGCCCACGGCCCTGTGAACAAAAATCTCAGAAAGTTTACAGGCATCACACCAAGAAACACAGATCTACTCCCACATCAGCTTGAACGGCTCATACCCGTAATAAGACCTCTACAAACCCCAACCAGAGGCTCCATATCCAAAAATACGAACCCCCTCAAACAGCTCTGAGACATCAACCCTACAATGCTCAGTACACTGAATGGTTGTAAGACTTTTTCAGAACCTTACTCTGAGACACAGAGATGCCCCCTTGCACTCTGGGGCAGGCCTCTACACTGACTCAAAGAGCTAAAGCTTTGGGGTACAAAGTAACCTCCCAAAGGGGTCAGAGACTTAACACCCAGTGACATAGATCTCGATTATCTTAGAGCACCACATCCGGATAAAAACCCTCCACCCCTTAACTGTGTGTATCAGCTCAAGTGCTTCACATGTCTTTGGGTTTCACAACGCCTACCCATCCCAACTAAGAAGTTTCACACTCTCAGGACAAATACCCCAGATCCCACCTCTGAACTTGCACCAGCACAAACACAACACTGATCCCAAACTTTCAGAAAACAATCATAGAAGAGGCTCCCTAAGACAACCTAGAGTTCACAGAAAGGAAAAGACCCCGGAATAGCTAGGCGACCTCAAAGTCTGAAACCAAACATTCTGAGGTACGCATTACCCACAAGAGTCTCACCACAGGTCAACACCTTGGTCGTACTGGCGTGCACCATATAGGAGTTCAGGGGCTCGGTACCATCTGTAAGGCAGAAGTCAAGTAGAAGCTGTGGTTACTGTTGAGTCGCTGGCCTGACAGGAGGCTCCCCTGAAAAATCACGCAGGACTCCCACAATGCCTGGCAAAAGGTTCATTTTTTTTCTCTGTGGGAAAATCAGGTCTTATCCAAGAACTGACCCTTCCTACCTGGTGGCCACCTGGTGAGTATAGAGGCGGCTGCCGTCTGGGGAGAAGACCCTTGCCAGACCAAAGTCTGCTATCTTGAGCTGGCCTGAGGCACTGATAAGCAGGTTGGCTGGTTTCAAGTCCTGAAGGGAGCAAATGAGGCATCAGTCTCTCCAAAGTTTCCAAAGGATCTGGGTTCAGCAGGGCTCGGCAAGTTTGGTTCCCAGGTTACATGAACACAAACCTACATGACTCCGATTTTTACCAGGGTACACCCCTCACTACTTACCTATAGCTCTGTCTCGCCTCTGCCCATGCTTTCTTCATAGGCTAGCTGGCCCACCCCCACCCTGGCCCAGCTGGCCCACGCCCTACAGCACTCCACCAGAGCCCTTGGTTCCTGGACTCACCCTATGCACAATGTTGTTGGCATGGCAGAAGGCGACACCCTTGAGCAGCATCTGGAGGTAGCTCTTGACCTGGGCCTGAGTCAGTGGCCTCTGGGTGTGGCGTACCACCTCAGCCAGATCAGACAGCATGAACTCAAAGGCCAGCACAAAGCCAGCACCGTGCGGAAACACAGCCTTGAGCTGCACCACCTAGGGGACCGGTGAAGCAAAACATCCATCAGTTCACCAGCTAACACAGCCGAGGAGCCCTCCAGAAATCCCCTGAGACCTTCAGCTCTTGCCAGGATGAAGAACCAGACAGGCAAATAGGTAAAATGGGACCTGAGCTCAGAATCCAAGAGCTGAAGCACTCACCTGAGCATCCTCACCAAGGAAAAGGAGACCTAAGGTCTGCTCCTCCAACCCAAGGAACCTGCTAGAAAACCATCTCCACACTCACCAGCACGGGTTTCCCCGGTTTTCTCTAGAACTATTCAATTGCAGCAACAAGGAAGGACAATTTCTCCAGTGGCGAGGATAGCTGAGACCATCACAAATAGTCACTGATGGCCCACCCATGTCAGAGATGCCAGGAGTGGCACAGTGCCGCGGGGTCACGGACCAGCAGGTTCTGAAGAACCTGGTTCTGAAGATTATTGCATGGGGAGATACACCGACCAGGGAGACAGATATTTGATTTACAAGCGCAAAGATAGAAACAGGAGAGGGTGGTGTGATTCTTGAGTGAGTGGCGGACATTCTTAAATGGAAGGGAGCCAGGAAAGACCTCTTTGAAAAGTTAACCAGAGGAGCTAGTTATCCAGAGCTCTGGAGAGTTTAGGGCAGGAAAAACAGCACCAAAGCAGCAACAGAAAGGAGGCTGAAGACTCAAGACTACAAGGAAAGCGATGGTTTTTGTTCTGTACTCTCAAGCACTGAAGAGATCACATGGAATGGATGAAGAGGAAAGTGCACGGGAGCAGCGTCGGATATGCTCTAAGTGTGAAATTGGGGCTTTCGAAGCCAGGAGTGGATACTTGACCTCTCGGATAGTGGTGGAAAAATAGAGGTAGAGGCGGCAATGAAGAGGCTGGACAGTTGAACAGATAGAACCTTCAGAATTGCTCATCTACTGGACATGAAAACCATGTCCACCACTCTCCTTAGGGTTCCTCTCCATCTATCCCACAGACAATTGTCCGGGGTTCTTTTATTTTCCTTGCAAAATGAAAATGGGCTTCTTGATGTTCTGATTTTTCTTATTTTAAAGGTAATACACATTCACTTTAGCTCAGACTTCAATGATAGAGTCATGGATTTTTCTTTGAAATTATAAAGAAAAAAATGAGAAAGGAAAAAACCTACTACCCATCATCATTCTTAAACTGTCTCTCAAATTTTACAACATAAAAAATTACAACATAGTGATCATACACATAGGTACACACATGTATAAAGCTTTCAACAAGTTTTATAAACTTGTTGTCCTATGGGTTTTGAATATTATGGCTATTTCTTTTGGGGGGGCATCACTGCCCTCTGGTGGTGGGAGTAGGAGGCCCAGCCTGGCTCCTGGAGAGCTGCTGCTGGATTTGAACCTCCAACCCAGTGGGCCGCAGTCCCACGCACAACCACTACGCCACCGGGGCTCAGCCCAATTTCCATAAAACAATGAACATAAATAAGAATATCATACTCAACCTTGCTATTTTTCTACCCCTAGCATGGATAAGAAACACCACCAAAACCAACAAAAATACCAAATGGCTGAAGGTGAAAGATATCCCTCCATATGTTCCCACAGACTCCCCAAGTCCCGTCACAGCAGAAGCCATCTCAGACAGACCCTGCCTGTCACCCTTACCACACTTAAGTTCTAAAACGGATTTCTCTCAGTGTCACCAGGCCCAAAGTCTGTGAATGAACTCAACCAGACCTGCTGAATCCCCGTGAGCTGGAGGCTTCACTTGCTCCCTTGCTCTGTGAAACAGAGATCTTGAAACCTGACTCGCAGGGTAGTGAAGGGACTTTGGTACAGTAATGTCTGTAGACCATCTAACCCAAACTGTAGAATATATTAAGTTCAACAAATGGTAGTTATAATATTTATTAGCAATCACTAGATGGTATGAGAAATAAAGAATGAGTGAATAACTACACGGAGACTTTGAAGGGGGTAGCTGAGAGAATGAATCAGTGAGTGAAGGTGAGCTAAAGGATAAAAGACGAAGCAAATCCGAGGGTAAGAAAGTAAATGACTGGGCTGAGCCCCGGTGGCGTAGTGGTTGTGCGCGGGACTGCGGCCCACTGGGACGGAGGTTCAATTCCAGCAGTGGGGCTGGGCCTCCTACTCCCACCACCAGAGAGCAGTGATGCCCCCCCCAAAAAAAAAGAAAGTAAATGAGTGAGCAAAGTGGATAAATGACAGAGGGAGTTAAGTTTTGAGCGGGAGAGTATTAACAGGAAACAAGGGTCAAGGAACACCTGTCACCATTTCAGCTAAAGATAGAGAACAGGTTGATTCGGGAAACTGAGTTTATTGCTGCAAGCGCTTGACAGAAGGAAACAGTGGGGTTTGCGACCTCCCAACTGCTTCAAAGATTTCAGTGAGAATCAAACAAGTTATGTATCTTATGCCATGTGACAGGCTGGGGGGTGGAGGGCACTAGCAGGTTTTGACAATAATCAGTGGACCCCAAACATGTGAGAAAGGAAGCAGGCTTCACGAGAACTTCTCTTTATTTACCCTCAGGGAATTACCAGATATCACTATAGTTCTCCAGGGGCTGTCTGACCACTACCCCCTGGGGGCGCAGCCACTATTGCTTATCTAAATGGCCTTCCTTAGTTAAAACCGTTCCATTGGGGATGTCATGTTTTTAGTACTTGAGGATTAACTCTTCCGTCCCTCTATCAAAAGCAAGCGTGGGGGGCTAAATGAAGGCAGGAGAGCAGGGGAGAGGGCATGGGTATGAACTGAGGAGGGTAAGAACGTGATGCGTCAGAAGGGCCCTCAACCTAGCCTCCGACTTACATACTGATTGTCCTCGATCTCCTGAAGAGCCTTGATTTCCCGCAGCGCCTGGTTGGGGATGCCATCCTCCAGCCGCCGTAGGGCTACCTTCTTGAGGGCAACAATCTCCCCAGTCTGTATGGGAGAGAAGGCCAGCACTCCCATCCCGCCCCCATCTGGGGTGGGGGGGGGGTGGGTAAGAGAAAGATGAATGAGCCAGCTGGGTTAACAGTCACTTGAAGCACTCTTCGTGGGGATGGAACGTTCACCAGTGCAATTTGGCAGCAAGGAAGGAACTCGAGCCGGAGGTGGGGAGCTGGCAGGCCCTGGATGCTCATCGCGTCAGGGCCGGGCTGCCCCAGCCAAATGTGGTGGCTTCCCATTGCACAAAGCTCTGTGCAATCAGTTGCAAATATTCCGCCCCGAACCTGCCTAGGGCTTACAAGGAACGTACTGAGAAGGATTAGAAAACAAACCAGCTGAGGAGAGGAAGTGCTGAATTCAAAAGGTCCCTCCCACCCTCGGTGGCAGGGCCCGGGGGCTCACCTCCACGTGTTTGGCCTTGAAGACAATGCCATGGGCCCCCTCTCCTATACGACCCAAGATGCAGTATTGGTCCATCGGGGACGGGCCAGCACTGATGGGCACACACAGAAGTTCCCCGTGTGAGAACCAGGCGCAGCCCCGACTGCTGTGCAGCGGGCTGGCCCTTCCACGCGGCCCCCACCCCCACATCAGAGTGGGGCACCCTTCCTTCATACCGAAGAACGAATGCCCCGGCTGCACCTCGCGCCTCCTCGGCATCTATCTTTTAGGTCACAACTGCCCTTTCCTCCCGGATTCTTCTCCTGCGCTTCACCTTTTCAAGCTCCCCACTTCGGTCATACCCCAGAGCCTCGTCTCACCCCACCCAAAGGCGTCGTTAGGGCCCCTTAGGGTGCGCGATGAACTCTGAACCTCAAAATGCCACCCAGTTCTTCCCGGGCAACTCCGCTAGGACCCCTCTGCGCGTCAGAGTCGTTGCCTAGCAACGAAAAGTCCCCGGAATGTCCGGACCGGAAGCGGGAGCTTACGTCGGTCACGTGACGGACGGACTCACCCACGCGGGGCGAGGGGAGCTTTGCGCGTAGTGCTCGGAGGGAACGTCGGCGGTCGGCAGTTTCGGTGGGTGACGGCTCTTAGCCCTTCTCCGTCCCCCTCCCTTCCCTTCCCGCCCCCTTTAACGCGCTAGTATTCGGAACTGGGGGCTCTCGAGAGCGTCCTACGCGCGCCCCTCCCACCGGCGCCGTGGGGTCACGTGCGCGGCTGCGCAGGCGTGCGTGCCGGACGCCGGTTCTCACGCCTTCTGGGTCCCCCGGCGCGTGCGCGGAGCGCGCGCCAGACCGGAAGAGAGGCCGAGCGGCGTGGGATGGTAGCCGCCCGTTTTCTCACCAGAGCCCAGCCAACTAGCTGGATTTTGGCGGGACAGCCCCGGCTCTAAACAATTTTTCCCGCGCCCCGCGGCGTTTTGAAAAAGCCCCGGTTTTTGGAAAGAGTGCACGACAAGCTAGGGAACGGCGGGAGAACGTTCAAATTTGGTCACTTTAAAAAGAGATGGGGACTGAGCCCCGGTGGCGTAAGTGGTTGAGTGCGGGACTGCGGACCGCGGGCTTGGCGGTTCAAATCCAGCGGCGGCTCTCAGGAGCAGCACTGGGTGGCTCCCACGGCCACCAGAGGGCAGTGATGGCCCCCCAAAATAAAATAAAAAGAGATGGAAGGCATTTGCTGCATCGACTTGGGAAATTAGGGTGGGCCTTCCTTCCTGGAAAGTCAATTGGCAACTGTAGTAACAGCATTTAGAAATGCAAACGTTGTGACTCATGAAGCCTTCTGCTAAGGGCTTAAGGAGGAAGCAATTGGAGGATTGGATTCAGTTCGTACCTCCTCTAAACACCTGAGTGATTTAGCCAGGCACAGACCCTAAGATGTTAGCAGTGATTTCGCAGAAAGATATACAAATAGCTTTTGAACTCCTGAAAAGTTGCTCAGCCTCACACACAGTAAGAAAATAATTCTGTAATTTCCCACGTAGCACAAGGTTGAAGATCCCAGGTTTAACACTCCTTTGGCCAGGTTGTGGAACATGGGCGCTTTTTTGCATGCTTAAAATTATGAACATATATTCCCATAGATCTGTCAATCCTACTTTGAGAAGCTTATCCATTACATACATGTGAAATGACATGTACAACGTTATCTGTTCTCTATTGCTAAGATAACAGAATATTGGAAGCATCAAAAAATAGATGACTGGGTGAATTTTCCCTACTCAAATATTGGGTTCTGTCCTGGAGCGATTGAGTGTGATTAAGATCCACTCCCAAGTGGAACAGAGAAAGAAAAAAATTATTAGGAGGGAAAAAAATCATTAGGAGGCTAACCAGTGGAACATCAGTGGTAACAAAGTCTGGTAGGTGAGTGCTCAAATTATTACAATCTTCCAAGTGAAACACTGATTTTGTCTAACAGTTTACACTATATACACATAACCGATAATTCTTAAAATACACGACAGGCTACCGAAAAATTAAGCACACTAAGAATTCTTTCATGTATTATTTTGATGTCTTTACAACTAACCTCACCTTAATCTAGTTCAATGACCTAGTAAGCAATTAAATGAGGTCAGTAAGGCTTGAAGCAAGGTTCAAATAGTAAGTTAACATTTCGGGCTGAGCTCCGATGGTGTAGTGGTTGTGCGCAGGACTGTGGCCCACTGGATTGGAGGTTCAATTCCAGCTCCCAGGAGCAAAGGCTGGGCCTCCTACTCCCACCACCTGAGGGCAGTGATGCCTAAAAAAAAAAACAAAAAAAAACATTTCAAACTCTTGTCGAACTCTTGAAACAGTCAAAATATACAATAAGTGTTACTGATTTTTTTTTTTAGTTTTTTAGGCATCACTGCCCTGGTGGTGGGAGTAGGAGACCCAGCCTTTGCTCCTGTGAGCTGGAATTGAACCTCTATCCCAGTGGGCCGCAGTCCCGCACACAACCACTATGCCGCCAGGGCTCAGCCCTGTGTGACTGATTTAAAAACAAAATGGTTTACAAGTCTTTCTTACAAAACCTGTTGGGCTAGGATCTCTGGATAAGAAAAACCAGTGATACTTCTGTTTTGTTTTGTTTTGTTTTGTTTTGTTTTGTTTTGTTTTTGGGGGGGGGGGGTGGCGGGCATCACTGCCTCTGGTGGTCGTGGGCGCTACCCAGTGCTGCTCCTGAGAGCCGCCGCTAGATTTGAACCACGAAGCCCATGGGCCGCAGTCCCGCACTCAACCACTTACACCACCGGGGCTCAGCCCATACTTCTTAGTTACTGTACAGAGAGAAATTTATATCAAGAAAGTCTAAAATGAGTCCTAAGTCAGGTGGCCATTGATGGTTCCTGGGACTGGCAGTTAATATGACAGCAGGTTGATAAACCAGACACAGGATCCAGACAGCGCCAAAGTGAAACTTTTCCACAAAGTAGCAAGCCACAACCCCAAGAAGTTTTTATTCCTATTATATCTGGGCTGTGAACCTAACTAAGGAGACTACATTCCATCTCAACTGCTAGCTCTCAACATGTAATCATGGAATTGATGATATTGTATTAGATCACATCATGGGACATTCTTGCCCACCTACTGAGAACACACCCAACTAAACTGACAAAAATAAAAATCTATCACAACGTCATTAGTGGGATATTATGTTGTTAAAAATGAATGTGAATACTTTAAAAATATATACCAAAAAAATCACACTGCCATTGAGTCAATACTGACCCATCAGGATCCCCCTTTGAGTTTCTGAGACTGAAATGTTTACAGGAATGATGAGAGCACAAGAAACTCCATTTTGTGAAAACTGTCTTGCAAGACGCTGACCTTCCTTGTAAAACATAAACAACACCCCACCCCCCACCCCCGCACAATTCAACGCTCACCTGGTACAAGAGATTACGCATTCCCGCCAGAAGAACACTCAACATAAGACCACCAAATGTAGACGATAAGAAGTAATCAAGACAACTGGACATCATGGAAATTTCCAAATTTTGCTTCCCACAGTGTATAAAATCTGGACACTAGAGTTGGTCAAGTCAGAGCTAGCATCCAGCAGACATTAATGCCTGCTCTCTCCAAATGGTGCCGGGGAGAGTACACTGATAAAAGCGTTGGCCATAATGGACTGGAACTTTTAACTTTAAAATGCTTGCTGAGGGCAGAGCCCCGGTGGCATAGTGGTTGTGCGTGGGACTGCGGCCCACTGGGATGGAGGTTCAATTCCAGTAGTGGGGCTGGGCCTCCTACTCCCACCACCAGAGAGCAGTGATGCCGCAAAAACAAAACAAAACAAAATGCTTGCTGAATTAACTTTTATGATTATATATCATTATACTTGTTTGCTACATTATAGTTTACTTCTACTTATCCCCTAAGACTTCAACTTGTTTGATGTGTGATATTTGCAATGAATGTTTGCAGTGAATAAACCGAGGATTTGAAAATGTCATTGAGTGTTCTATAATCATTGCTCACACCGCTCACGACAAAGAATAAAAAGTCCAGTCTTTCTCCCAATGAGCACTGGTGGTTTGTGAACTGCCAACCAAGTGGCTGTGGCTATGGCTGTGGGTGTGTGTACACGCAACCAGTAATGGAAAAAGTTTCTAAGATTGTTAATGAGGAAAAAGCAAGACGCAGAAAATAATTGAGTGCTGCCAACTATAAGCAAAAGGAGAAAAAAAATCTAGAATGGTTTTATAAGCATAAAATAACCAGAAGTCCATAAGGTTTAATTATATTGCTTTTCCTGTGGAGGAGGAATTTTAAAGATACAAGATGAAATAGAAATTAGACTTCTCATTAGAGCTTTATATGCTTTTGAGTTTTCGTTTTTTTTTGGGGGGGGGTGTGGGCATCACTGCTCTCAGTGGTGGGAGTAGGAGGCCCAGCCCCACTGCTGGAATTGAACCTCCGTCCCAGTGGGTCGCAGTTCCACGCACAACCACTACGCCACCGGGGCTCAGCCTGTTTACAATTTTTTAAATATACAGTTCAAAACTCAAAAGCATGGGCTGAGCCCCGGTGGCGTAGTGGTTGTGCGTGGGACTGCGGCCCACTGGGACGGAGGTTCAATTCCAGCAGTGGCTCCACAGGAGCAAAGGCTGGGCCTCCTACTCCCACCACCAGAGGGCAGTGAGGCCAAAAAAAATTGTAAACAGTATGTTCTAACTCAGAAAATCTAAGTTAACAATTATAGAATGTCTTTTTATCCATTGGAAGGTGTTCACCTAGTTTGTGGATAATAAAAGCAAGAAAACTGACATTTTTCTTAAACTGTTTCTAATTGAAGATGCCAAGGATGGTTTTTGTTTTCATGATTAAAAGGTTTATTATGGAAGTTAGCAAGTTATAATGACTATTAGTCTGGGTTTACTAGGGAAACAAATTCATACACATATATAAAAAAGAGGGTTTTTCGTGTGTGTGTGTGTGTGTGTGTGATCACTGCCCTGCTGCTGGATTTGAATTGTCAACCCTGTGGGCTGCAGTCCCACAACCACACAACCACTACACCACCAGGGCTCAGCCCCAAGAAAGAGTTTTTTATGAAGAGTCATTGTATATCCCAGTCCAGATCAAGCCATTAAATCCGATATTAGCCCATATGTCCAATACCAGTCTATAAATTCCTCTTCAGACTCACGCAATACATGCAAAGACACCGAATGCAGGAAGATCACAGGCCAGTGGGTGGAAAGTCTTGGATCCAGTGGTGGTGGAAGCATCTCAGTACTGGCATGGGTCACCATGGTGCTTCTCCAGCTCCAGATCTCTGGCTTTATCAGCATAGCTCCACGTGGCTTATTAACAGGAATGTGAAGCAGAGAGAGTGTGTGTCCCACCCCCAGGAAGGAAGATAAAAGTCTTAGAATTCTCAGATGAAATACATGACCACCTAGAGGCATCATTGGCTCTGAAATGATTGACTCATTTGCTCAAGTTGGCAGGAGATTAGGCTACTGCCACAATGACAGAAATGCTCAGAGTAATTGTTTACCAGGATATGTTATAAAATTGCATAATAAATGCCCAAAGGGGGCCATATCACTCCTTTATAAGACTCCACCCAGAGGCATTCAGCTTGAGCTTCAGGGATCAGCAAGCCCAGCTCCACCAATTAATGTGTCCAGAGGCACCCCACTCCAGTAAGTTTCAGCCCAAAGGCACTCATTCAGCTCTTCTTCTCTGGGTCATCAAGTCCAACTTCCCCAGTTAAATACCCAGAGACACCCCGCTCCACAAGCCAGACCTCACACAGAAACACTCAAGGTAACTTGCTCTGTGGGTTAGGAAGTCCATCACTGTTCCATATTCTGGCTCTGGTTCTGCTGCTGTTCATCTGATGGTATATGTCATCATTTTGTTTTCTTGTGATGTGCCCCTTAATTACTATAAATTACTCTGAGCTATCACTGCAATTTCTGTGTCCCAACAGTTTGGGTATGTTGTATTTTCATTCTTTGATTCAAGGAATTTTTAAATATCCTTTTTTATTTATTCTATGACTTGAGTCCATTTAAAGCAGGGTGGTATTCAATTTCCATGTATTTGATTTTTTTCTCTTTACTCTTCCTATTAAGGATTTCTAATTTAGGAGGCACCTTATGATATTATAATGTTTTTGAATTTGTTGAAGTTTGCTTTGTAGCTTAATGTGTGACCTATTCTGGAAAAGGTGAGTTACAAAATTGATTCTGTTGGATGGAGCGTTTTGTGCATGTCTTTTAAGTCAAGTTGGCTGATTGTATTGTATTGTTTATTCTGTGTCCTTTTATAGTTTCTTTTTTGCTCTAATTAATCAAAAGTGGGGTATTTTGAAGCTCTTTTCATAGAGTGCTTTCATACTTATTATATAGTTATATTGTTCAATTGACCTTTGGTCATTGATAATGTCCCTCCTCATTTCTGATGCTGGTTTCTGTCTTAAAATTTATCAGAAATTATTATTGCTATTCTTGCTTATTTTTTTAATTTTGTTGCTGTTAGCTTGATGTACTTAAAAGTTTTTTTTAATGTACCTTTATATTCTTTGGTTTTTAGTTTATTGTCTTTGTATATCTCTTGTAGAAAGTATAGTTTTGGATCTGGTTCCTGTCTCTAGAAAATATTCCATGTAGGTTTCTTTTTTTTTTTTTTTGATCCTTCTATATTTGTGTTCCTGCACTTGTCTGGTAAGTTGTACCATATATGGTGACTTGAATGTTGACCCGATGCTGGAAGTTTGTCGATACCAGCAGCGCCCCCATAATGAACAGGCTTCAGAGAAACTTCTAGACTAAGAACAGACTATGAAGAAGGAATGGGCTGTCCACTTCTGAGGGAGTATTTTTGTGATTAGGAGGCATCCAGCCAGTTCCTACCCAGAGTGACCTTGTGCACAGCAGAAGAAAACACGACCCAGGACTGCACTGTGTTCACAGCTGTCCCTGTAGCCCCTGTGTCAGTACATCTCATTAAGAGCCTTCCTCTATTTCACTGCCCCTGTACTTTACCAAGCAGGATGTCCTTCTCTAAGCACTGGTCTTTCCTGCCAATATGTCCAAATGACATACCATGAAGTCTCTCTCTCCTTGCTTCTAGGGGATGCTGTCCATATTTATTCCAAGACAGATCTGTTGATTCTTTTGGCAGTCCATGATGCTCTCAACATTGTTCACTAGCACCACAATTCAAATGCATCCATTCTTCTTTGGTCTTCCTTATTCAGTGTCCACCTTTCATATGCATGTGAGGGAATAGAAAAATGCCAAGACTTGCATCAGGCACACTTTAGTCCTTTAAAGTAACTTCCTTGCTTTACACACTTGCTGTGAAGAGGTCTTCTACAGCAGATAACCCAATGCAAGTGCATCTTTTGATCTTGTGACGGTTGTTAACATAAGCACTGATCATGGATCCAACCAAAATATTTGACAGTTTCAGCCTTATCTCATTTATCACAATGCTATCCATTAGTCCAGTTTTGAGGATTTGGGTCTTCTTTTCATTGTAATTCATAATGAAGACCGCAATCCTTGAACATCAGCAAGTGCTTCAAGTCCTCAGCACTTTCAGCAAGAAAGTGTTCATGTTTTCCCTTTCATCCTGATGCCACATTCTTCTTCATGTACTCCTTCTTTGATTATTTGCTCAGCATAAAGCCGCAGTCATGAGATCAAGAGACATGTTGCATTAGGAAAATCTATTGCACAAGATGATTTTAAAGTACTGAAAAGCAAGGATGTTCCATATGTTCTATTGCCTCATAAGCATGTAAAAGTTGGACATCGAGTAAAGAAGACCAAAGAAAAATCGATGCGTTTGAATTGTGGTGCTGGAGAAAGATATTGAAAGGACAAACATCGTCTTGGAAGAAGTATGGAAAAAGTGCTCCTTAGAAGCAAGGATGGTGAGACTTTGTCGTACATACTTCGGGCATGTTGTTAGGAGAGACCAGTCCCTGGAGAAGAACATTACGTTTGGCAAAGCAGAGGGGCAAAGAAAACAGGAAAGCCCTCCCGGAGATGGGTTGACACTTGGCTACCACCATGGGCTCTACATAGGAACAGTTGTGAGAATGGCACAGGATTGGACAGCATTTCATTCTGTTATGCATAAGGCTGCTATTGTTTGCTTAGCATTGGTTATGGTGAGAGGATGTAACACTGACCCATACCTTTCATAAATTTAAACCATATGGTCTTCCCTTGTTCCATTCACACAACTGTCTTCATGTCCAAGTTCCACGTGAGCACGGTGAAGTTTTCTGGAATTCCCATTCCAAATTAAGGCAATCAATATTTTGTTATTATCCCTATAGTCAAATACCTTGGCATAGTCAATAAAACACAAGTATAAGCATTTCTGGCACTTTTTGTTTTCAGACATGCTTCATCTGATGTCAGCAATGATATCACACATGGGAACTCATAAAACGCTGGTGGAAGGCATGCACAGGGCGAGGAAGCTGGTATGTCTGTAGCACTGGAGGTGGTTTCCTTCTTCAGAAAGCCAAGCTCACTGCTGACTAATTTCAATCCTAGAGGACAGAGCAGAACTGCCCCTGGGTTTCTGAGATGGCGAATCTTTATGGGAGTAGAGATAAAGTCTCTCTCCCTCAGAGTGGGTGAGTTCGAAGTGCTCTTCTAATTAGCTTAGCAGTTCACCCCATCACCACTGTGCCACCAGGGTTGCTTCCTTCAAGAACCACGAATAAAACCCTCCAGTACTGCCTTCTCAACGAGTGGGTCATGACCCCTTTGGGAGTTGAATGACTCTTTCACAAGGGTGCCTGATTCATAACAGTAGCAAAATTATAGTTACTAAGTAGCAATGAAAATAATTTTATGGCTGGTGGATCAGGACAACACAAGGAACTGTGTTAAAAGGTCGTGACATTAGGAAGGTTGAAAACCACTGAGCATGAGCAAATCTTTTTTCCCCCCTTAGTTATATTATTTGTTGACTTAGAGTTGAGTGTTACTTTGTTGTTGTTGTTGTTTTAAATCATTTTATTGGGGGTTCATACAACTCCTACTGTAATCCATACACACATCCATGATGTCCAGCACATTTTTGTATTCGTTACCACTATTATTCTCAAAACATTTGGAGTGTTATTTTGTACTCAGCATATTCTTTTTTTTCCAAACAGTTTTATTGGCACATAATTTATGTAGCATATACTTCAATAGTTCAATTTTTCAAAAATATAAAGGAGAATTGTACACTTGCTATTATCAATTTTAATACCATCCTCAATGGTTAAATCGCTTTTTTTTTTTTTTTTTTAGGCATCACTGCCCTCAGGTGGTGGGAGTAGGAGGCCCAGCCTTTGCTCCTAGGAGCTGGAATTGAACCTCCATCCCAGTGGGGCCGCAGTCCCGCGCACAACCACTACGCCACCGGGGCTCAGCCCTAAATCGCTTTTAAAGTGAGTTATGACTAGAGCAAATCTTTATCTTGTTAAAGACAAAAACCCAATTCTGCTAACAGTGACCAGAAAGGTTACATGATGTCCTAGTTATCCAGTGCTGCGTAATAGAAATAACACAAGTGGATAGCCTTAACAAACCGAAATGCATTTTCAGGCAGTCTTACAGTCTGAAAGTCTGAATTCAGGGCGTAGGTTCTAGGGGAAGACTGGTGTTGGCTCTGAATGAAAATCTTTGTGTTTTCAGCTTTTCCTTGATGGTTCCGAATAATCTTCATATGTCTTAGTGTCAGTTTTATATCACTTCTCTGTTTATTTGTTTAATCTTTTTTAATATCTCAAAAGAGTCAATAGCACCCTATATTAATCCTGAATTACCAACATAATAAAGACAACCCATTCCTAAGTGAGATTATAACCCAAAGCATAAAAGTTAGTATTTACAGTACATATTTTAGGTCATAATTTAATCTGAAGCATACAGATTACTTCAGAAGCCTGAAATTATGGATGGAAAGTTTAACATGTCTTTATCATTTGAATTGTTGACATTAATAGTTTTGCCTCTTGAAATAAGACACTATTTGGAAAATGGGATGGTCTATTCTTCTGCGACTGGAAGAATTCAAAGCAGCTAAGGGGCAGTTGTAAATTGCCAAGAATAAGTCTCCAGTCACTGGAAAAGTTGGGTAGGGTGGTTTTAGGGGCTTCCCTGATTCTGGAAAGCCTTGCAGGATGTCTGAGAATTTTGTGTACATTCAAAACCTTAAACAGAATCATGGTAGCCTCTCAGAAAAGAAAAGCAGAGAAAAGTGAATGTTCACACCCCGTCCATCACTTCCTCACCAAATGACCTAACATGACCTTTCCCAAAATATGCCCTGATCCTGAGTTCTAGTGCTCCCCATTGGCGGTGAGTCCCTTTGCTGGGCTGTCTTTTGGGATTATTAGCAGTTTCTGTCTCTTTGGAATTGACAACAAGATCTGCTTGGACAAGAGTACACCATACTGTTTAGCTGATCCTTTGGATCATCTTTCTGTTCTAGAGACATTGAGAAGCTAGAAAATAACTGCTTCTACGGCCTCCCAGTCTTCATTGTTTCTAGAACTACAGTTTCAGAAAGATCCTCAGACAAAATCTTGCATTTTGGGTCCTGGGCCCTTGGGCCCAGGCACCTGCCAGTGTCAACTGCTCCAGAGAAGACACTCGGATCAAATACCATCTCTTGCCATTCCTGAGTTGAGAGCAGGTGGTGCCTCAATAAGCATCATGCGATCTCAGGCTACGAAGGAACACCAAGGCTTGAGCTGTATAGAGGTCAGAAGGGACATGTGAGAGCGAAGCTTGTTTCTTGGTCCTGATCACTCTTGCAGAGAGTCACTCTCAGTCCTGCTCAGAGTAGAGGGCATACTGATCCTGGTGGGGTTCCAGCCTTACTGAGAGCCTCCAGGCCCTTTGAGCAGCCTTTTAGACGACAGGAAAGGGTGAGTCCAGCCCCATAAAGTGGTCCCCTGCCATGTGACAGGCTTTGCTCAAATACATGAGCTGCCTGTTCAGGGAGGAATATAGTCCTTTTATTCAGTGATCAGGTACTAAGGGGAAAAGGAACTATATAATTAATGTTTACTCATGTCTCTTAAGTCTCGTTGTTACTGTGCCAGAGTCCAGAGGCCACCGGGGTTCTCAAAAGATCCTTGTTTAGCTAACTTAGGAATAAGGTGAAATAGTTTCTGAGTTTCGTTTCGGCAAAGTTTTCATTTTCAATTTGTTAGGTGCCATTGTTAGTTGCCCAGTCCTGAAACAATACAACAGTCATATTTGAGCCCACTGTGAACACATTGCAGACACAGATCCCAAGTTTACTCGTGTTTATGGTTTAATGAAAAAAAAAAAAACCTAACAGTCGAAATACTTGGGTAAGTGGGTTAAAAAAATATCTAGTCTTTAATGTGCTAAGCCAGTGTTGGTGGCCATCTTCTTGTTCATTGACCCTCTACTGTACCAAGCATGAGGTGCATTTTCCAGGGACTGGTCTCTTCTGATAACCTGAGACAAAAGTATTGCCATTCTCACTTCCAAGGAGAAGTCTGCCTCTATTTCTTTCAGGACAGATTTGTTTATTAAGTTTGTTTATTTGTATCCACAGTACTTTCAGTTTTCTTTTAAAAAATATTTTTATTGGGGGCTCATAAAGCTTTTATCACAACCCATACATACATCGAGTCAAATACATTTGTTGCCATCATCATTATGTTCAAATTTCTTAACCAACACCTTAACAAAATGCCTCAATTCTTCTGGAGACTTCCTTATTTATCCAACTTTCAGAGAGATCTGAGGCATTTGAAAATACCACAGCTTGGATTAAATCCGCTGTAGCCCTCACAGTCCTCCTAGTTCTCAAACATTTGTGAGCAGATTTGCCCAGTGCAAAGCATCGTTTATTTTCCTTACTACTTTTTTAAAATTAAATACTTTGTTTGAGGGCTCTTACATCTCTTATTGTACACCCTTACATTCACCCAGTGTCAAGCACATTTGCATATATGCTGCCATCATTTTCAAAGCATTTTCTTCCCATTTGAGCCCCGGATATCAGCTCCCTGTTTGTTGCCCCTCCCTTCCTCCGTCATGAACTCTTGATGAGATTATTATTTTCATATCTTACATTGTCCTCCATCACCAAGGGGGTTATAAATTGATGCTTGTGATTGATTCCCCCTTTCTCCCGTCCACCCTCCCCTTATCCTCCTAGTGTCTCTACTCTCATTGTTAGCCTGTGGGGTTTATCCATCCTGGATTCCCTGTGCTTCGGGCTCTTATCTGTAGCAGTGTGCATGTTCTGGCCCAATCTGATTTGTAAGGTAGAATTGAAATTATGATAATGGGGGGAAGGAAGCACTGAAGAAGTAGGAGAAAGTTGTGTGTTTCATTGGTGCTGTACTGCACCCCGACTGGCTCATCTCTTTCCTGCAACTACTCTGTGGGGGCATGTCCAATTGTTCCTGACTACTCTGTGTGTGTGTGTGTGTGTGTGTGTGTCTACTAGTTCTATGAACATTGATTGTGGATTCAGACAAAATGAATCCTTGACGGTTTCAATCTTATTTGTTTATCATGATGTTATCTGTTGGCCAGTTGTGAGGATTTGAGTTGTTTTTACATTGAGTTGCAACCCATGCCGAGGACAACAATCTTTGATCTTCATCAGCAAGCACTTCAAGTCCTGTTGACTTTCAGCAAACAAAGTTTTGTCATCTGCATATTGAAAGTTGCTAACAAGCCTTCCCCTCTTTGATCCCACATTCTTCTTCATATAGTTCAGCTTCTTTTATGGGTTGAATAAATATGTTGAAAGGATACAATCCAGATGCACACTTTTCCTGATTTTAAAACATGCAGTATCGGGCTGAGCCCCAGTGGCGTAGTGGTTATGCGTGGGACTGCGGCCCACTGGGTTGGAGGTTCAATTCCAGCTCCCAGGAGCAAAGGCTGGGCCTCCTACTCCCAGCACCTGAGGGCAGTGATGCCTAAAAAAAAAAAAACATGCAATATCCTCTTGTATTGCTCAAACAAATGTTTCTTGGTTCGTGTATGAGTTCTATTAGAATACAGTGAAATGTTCTGGAATTCCCATTCTTCACAACACAGAAGAAGCTTTCTGTTATTCTTTGCTTTCAGCCAAGATCCATCTGACATTATCAACGATATCCCTTTTGCCATTTCTTCTTATGAATCTGGCCTAAACTTCTTGACGCTGACAGTGTACTACTCCAACCACGTGCCTTCCGCAAAACTTGTGTATGATACTAATGGCATTGTTTGGTTGAGTTTGTTGGGTCACTTTGGAGTGTGGATTCAGAGATCTGAATATAGAGTTCTCTTTTTGTCAGTAGCCCTGGCGATGTCATGGCTGTGTTGGACTGCAATCCACCTGGTTGAAACCACCAGCAACTCTGAGGGAGAAAGAGTGGGGTGTCTGCTCCCATGAACACTTACAGTTTCGGGAACTCACAGGGCACCGCTCTGAGTCAGCTTTGACTCAATGGCGGTGAGTTTGCTTGTTTTTCACAACTCATCGAGCCTGACATTCAGTGTTCAATGAAGCAAATCAACCCTTGAGGGAATCTCGAAACTCAGATGGAACTTACTCAAGGTTG
Source organism: Nesogale talazaci (assembly GCA_004026705.1). NCBI lineage: Eukaryota > Metazoa > Chordata > Mammalia > Afrosoricida > Tenrecidae > Nesogale > Nesogale talazaci. Next base: position 28,139 of record PVJH01015403.1, read on the forward strand.
TATGTCGACTCACATGGACCTGTTTTAACGTTCTTCAGCTTCCCTGGTTTTATTTTGGCTGATAAGGCACTTTTCCATAATTTCGTCTCACAGATGTAGTCAGTTTGATTTTGTGTATTGCTCCAGGTGAAGGCCCTGTGTTTAGTCGCTGTTTAGTTAGTGAGGAATTAGTTGTAATAAAGAAGTTGTGGGTCAGACTTCCGGGAAGTTGGTGACTGAGTAACACAGACCAGAGAAACTCTGCAGAAATCAGCGCAGGAGAGTTACTAAAAGGGAAATTTCACACTGCAGGGTCGCAGGAGGAGCATCCTAAAGAGAAGTAGGCACAGATACATTGGATTTTGAGAAGCTGGGGACTTTTGACTTATCACAGTAGAGTCCAGCTAGGGTCTAACCTTAGCCCTGTCACTGTCTGGAATGAAGCTGGAGCTGGGAGCATTTGGAGCCAGCACAGGGACTTTATCTCAATACACCCACAGCTTGCAGCCTGCCACCTTGGGGCAGGGATTGGGGCTCAGCTACTTTGTTACTTTTGTTTCCCTGTCTTCTCTCTGCCCTCCCACATTCCCAGTGGACTTAGTTTTTTTTTTTTTCCCTAAGTAGCTGACCTCAGCCACTCCCCTTAGCCTAGGGCATTAATGCCTGCACTCTACCATAGCTGGGAGAGCTCCACCCCTGCAGCATAATCCCAGACTGGGGAAAGCCTGCCCACCTTCTTCCTGGGGAAATTTCACCCGCCCACCCTCTGAAGTGCTTAACGTGTAGCTGTGGAAATCCCCCTCACCTTCTTTGGGGGAAATCCTGACTGTGTGGCTGGGGGAGCTCCTATCCGTCCTCTGTGGTCCCATGTAACTGAGGGAACTTACTCCTGCCTACCGTAATGCCTCACACAGCCTAAAGCACCTTGAACAACACTCACTTCCATGCTGCTGCAGGAACCTCTGCCCTACCTCCGCAGAGATCTACCTGGTCAGAGCAATTCGTACCACCCACCATTCGTAGTGCTCTATACCAATGCAGGCAACTCAGCAGCCTTCTGTGGCACTCCTTTTGCAACAGGCACCCTCGCATGCCCTCTGTGGCGTCCCAAGTTGCCATGGAGCACACGATCATGGCTTCTAGTGAGATCACTAAGTGCACATCCTCGTGGGTCCACAACCCAACCAGTGACCCAGGAGAGGACCATCCAACTTGCCCTCCAAATAGCAGAATACTGGTTGAGTAGGAAAAGAGTGAAACCACGGGAGGATAAAGTGGTAAGTCAATTCCTTAGTGAAAATAGCTGCAGACAGTTTGAAGAAGCATCCCTATGAGTCTTCCAGAGAGCCAGTGTTTCTCGACTTCCTGGAAAATGCCACCTGGCTCCTCTAATACAACACAGCGCAAACAGCAATCAGCTTCAATGACCTCAATGAAAAAAAAACAGAAGAAACAAAAGGCAATGGAAAAAGATGTTCTGAACCTAATGAGGTGCATAGGAGAAGCAGACATTGATCTGCTACAGAAAGAAATTTTCAAAATGCTGCTTGGAGTCATACAGGATATGAGGGAAATGATACAGAAAAGGATGAAATGATAGAGGACATAAAGATCATACACCAAAGGTTAGGGAAAGGATGAAATGATAGAGAACATAAAGACCATACACCAAAAGATAGGGATGTGATAACAAAAACCAGTAGCAGACACATTGACTTTGTCACTCGACTGGAGGAGACAAAGAACTGCCCCAGGGATCTAGGGGACAGCCAAGCAGACTTTAGCAAACATGAACAAAAATCTACTAAGAGCATCAGAGAAGCTGAAGATAACCTCAGAGCTATGTCTGATGCTATGAAAAGTAACAACATGAGAATAATTGGATTATAGGAGGAATACACAAAAAGATCATCTGCAATAATAGAGAATTCTTGGAGGAAAATTTCCCCAGTTAAATGACTGAAAGCCAGGCAACCATTCAGGAGGTTGAAAGAACACTAGCTAGACTGAATCCAAGGAAAAAGTCACCAAGGCATATAATATCTAAACCATCCAAATTTGAGGAAAACAAGAAAATCATGAGAGCAGCTAGGGAAAAGCAAGCAATCACATATAAAGATTCCCCAATAAGAATATGCTCAGACCTATCAGCAGACACTATGAAGAAGAGGAGAGAGTAGAATAACATATTCCGAAATTTAAAGGGAAATAATGAAAACCCAAGAATACTCTAACCAGGGAAATTATCTATTAAGATAGTTGAAGAAGTAAAAGTCTTCCCATACAAGGAAAAACTCAAAGAATACATTAGAAGAAACCCAGCCCTACAAAAGATTCTTCCCGACCCAGTATGGGCAGAAGGAAAGCACTCAGCATAAATAACAGACTGCCTGTGTTAGTCTGGGTAGACTAAAGAAACAAATTCATAAACATACATGTAAGTAAGAAAGAGGTTTATATACAAGAGAAAATAAACACTGGGAAAACATCCCAGCCCAGTCCAGATCAAGTCCACAAGTCCAATATTGGTCCATATGTTCGACAGCAATCCACAAAGTCCTCTTCAGACTCACAAAACACATGCAGTGATACTGATTGCAGGAAAAATCACAGGACAGGAGGTAGAAAGTCCTTGGAACCAGTGGTTGTGTAAGCATCTCAGCACTGGCAGGGGTCTTCACATGGCGCTCCAGCACCCAGGGTTACATCAGGGTAGGTTCATGTTCCTTTTCCTTAGGGATGTCTCACAGGAAGTCCACCTTATCAGTAGAGCGTCTCCAAGGAAGTGAACTGAAATAGTGTCTCCCCCTCCACGAAGGAATTACCACATTTCCCAGAATTCTCAGGAGAAGGCCATGCCCAGATTGGCTATCTCCAGATTGACAGGCTATACTCCACCCCTACACTCTTAATCCTCAAATCGTTGCCAAATTAGGTGACTGCCACACCACCACATAGAACAACCCCACTCAGAGGGCAACAAAGAGAAAACATCCACCTGTCGCTTCTCGGGCTAAAATCAAGTGTAGAAAACAGCCCCCAAGATAGCATTGGCTTAAGGATGGAAAAAGAGAATGAAACACACACACACACACACACAGATAAGAAAAGGAGGTAGGAAAACACCCAACACACATGGTATAAGAAGACAACACAGAGTCCACAGATGGAGATAATAACCATGAATATCAATGAACTGATCTCAGGCATTAAAAGACTGAGGCTAGGAGACTGGCTTAAAAAACAATACATTAGGGCTGAGCCCTGGTGGCGTAAGTGGTTGAGTGAGGAACTGCAGCCCGCTGGCTTGGTGGTTCAAATCCAGCAGTGTCTGGGTCGCACCCATAACCACCAGAGGCAGTGATGCCCACAAAAAAACAAACAAACAAACAAACAAAAAACAATACATTAACCTGCTGCCTACAGGAGACACATCTCAAGACCACAAACAAAAATAGGCTGAAAAATCAAAGGTTGGAGAAAAGCATTCCAAGCAAACAGCAAATCAAAAAAAGTAGGGGTTGCAATTTATCCCTAATTTTGGATAAAATTGACCTCAAATTTCAAACCACAAAGAGAGATAGGAAGGAATACTATATAATGATCTGGAGTACAATAGACAAAGAACCACTAAGCATTTTAAGCATATATTCCCTGAATGAGAGACCTGCTGAATGTGTAAGTCAAACGCTCCAAAAGATGAAAAAGTATATCACAACCTCAACAATTGTAGTGGGTGACATCAGTACACCACTTTCAAAGAAAGATAGATCAGAAGCAAAGAAACTTAACAAGCAGGCTAGATATCTAAACACTACAATTAGACAATTTGACCTGAGAGATATTTACAGAGATCTTTTTCCAAATACAAAAAAATATTCACATTCTTTGGAAGCCTACAAGACACATATTCGAAGATAGACTACATGCTGTGGCATAAGGAGAAACTGCACACACTTAAGCACATTGATGTAATACAAACCTCTCTGACCACTGTGCCACAAGGTTGGAAATCAACAAAAGGGTGATGAAGAAAATAATTGGAGGATGAATAACTCTATTGCAAAAGGAGTGTGTACTGGCTGAGATCAGAGATGAAATTAGAAAATTTCTACAAACCAATGAGAATGAGAACACAGCAATATCAAAAGAAGTTTCATATATATACATGCACATGTGAGAAAAAGAAGAGAGACTTAGGGTTGATATGCTGCCACAAAATTTACAGCAACTGGAGCAGAGTCAACAGGACAGCCCTACTAATAGTAAAGGAAAAGAAATAATAAAAATCAGGGCTTTGATTTAGGAGAGGAAAATAAGAAAACTATGGGGAAATTAATGCTGCTAAACATTGGTTCTTTGAAAGGATAAATCAACAGACTGCTGGCAAATCTAACCAAAGAAAGGAGGGACCAAATTTCAATAGCAAGGATGAGGGATGAAAGAGGGGACACTACAGTAGACCCTAATGAAATCAAAAGGATAATTACACAGTACTACAAAGGACTGTACTCCAATTAATTCAACAACTTGAAAGACATGGACAAATTCTTGGAAAAATAATCCCTCCCTAGACTATCCCAGATTGATGCCAAGAATCTTAGCAAACTCATAGCAATAGAAGAAACGGACAAGGTTATGAAGGACTTGCCAAAAACAACAAAAAATTCCCTGGACCAGATGGCTTCACAAGAGAATTCTACCAAGCATTCAGGGAAGAACTGATACCAATCCTACACAAACTCTTCCAAAACACACACACACACACACACACACACACACACACACACACACACACTGCAAACTCCCAAACTGCTTCTATGAAGCTAGAGAACTCTGATACTAAAACAGGACTGGGATCCCTCAAGAATCAAGAACTATAGACCAATATCCCTAATAAGCATCAATGCAAAAATCCTTAACAAAATGCAGGTTAATAGAATACAAAAGTGTATAAAACAAATAATTCACCAAGTAGCATGCATACCAGCGATGCAGGATGGTTTAACCTATGAAAGACCATTAGTATCATTTGCCACATTAACTAGAAAAACTATAAGAACCACATGATAATATCAGTAGATATGGGAAAAGCATTCGACAACATCCAACACCAATTACTGTTTAAGACACTCAAGAAGATAGGAATGGAAGGAGAATTCCTCAAGATAATACAACCTATGCATAAAAAACCCACTGCCACCATGGTAGTCAATGGAGAAAAGATGAGCACAATCTCACTGAAAAAAGGGACCAGAAAAGGATGACCTTTGTCCCCACTCTTATTTAACATTGTACTAGAGGTTTTAGCTAACAATATAAGGCAAAGACAAGAAATCAAAGATGTTTGCTTGGTGAAGGAAGTGGTGAATCTATTGTTGTTTGCAGATGATTGATTTTATATATGTTAAATCTCAAAAGCTCTACCAGACGAGTCCTGGAAGCAATACAGGAATATGGCAAGAGTGACAGGACACAAGATCAACAAACAGAATCCTATCGGACTGCTGTACACATCAAATAAGACCACAGAAGAGATCACAAAGGTGGTACCCTTCAAAATAGCTGAGCACAAAATGAATTGTCCAGGGATATGTACTTGACTAAAAGAACAAAAGATCTATATGAGGAAAACTACAGAACACGATGACAAGAAACCAAGCATAACCTCAGCAAATGGAAGAATATCCCATGCTCGTGGATTGAAAGACTCTATATAGACCTGGTGGCAGCCCAGCCAACAGTCACACAGACTTCACTCCTCTTGGACGTCTCTCACCCCCTCCGCAACCATCTCTGACAAACCTGAGATTGAGAAATTCGGTAAGTCAAAGTTGAAGAAGACAGAAAGAAAAATTCACTCCCTTCAAAAGAAACAAACAGAAGCAAGCAGATGAATCATAATGAGGCAGTGCCTCCAATATGCACTGTATATTCCACAAGTATTGTGTTCTTATGTTCCTTCTTTTAGCTGCTTAACGTTGTAAGATGCAGAGAGGTCGGATCAAGTGTAAATGACCCCCTGCCCCCTTTCACATCAAAGAACTACTGACAATGAAGGCTGCGCACCTGCTGCTCCCCTGGGCCTGGCTGGCAGGGAAGGGGAAGAACTTTCAGGTTGGTGGGGGAAGAACTTTCAAGTTGATGGAGGAAGAAGCTGGGTGGGGTGACAGTGGATAAATACCTAGAATAAAAGCAAAGCTGGTCTGAGATGTCCTGCAGGCATAAATTGAAGTTTAATTAGCCACTTTTTGTGGTTCAAATGATTTTTTGGGGGGGGGGGCATCACTGCTCTCCAGTGGTGGGAGTAGGATCAAATGATTTTAATTATTGGAATGAACAATTTTTAAAATAGGCAAATAAAGTTTTAAAACCAGCAAAAATTAAAAAAAAAACAATATAGTAACGATATCAAGTTCTTCTCAAGCCATTATATAAGTTTAACACATCCTGATACAATTATTCTCAACATTCTTCAAAGAAATGCAGAACCAACATCATATGGAGAGGGAAGAAACCCAGAATTAGCAGAAAACTACTCAAGAAGAAGGACACAGTAGGAGGGCTTGCTTTACCTTGACTTTAGAACATATTATACAGCCACAGTGGTCAAAACCTTGTGGTATTGGTATAATGACAAATACTCAGACTAATGGAAAAGAAATGAAAACCCAGAAATAAAATCGCTAGTATACAGACAACTGATTTTTGATAAGAGCCCCAAAATTATCAAATGGGAAGCAGATACTCTCTTCAATAAGTGGTGCTGGAAAAAATGGATATATACCTGCAGAAAAATTAATCAGGATCCTTATCTCACTCCATGCACAAGAATAAACTCAAGGTGGATCACAGACCTCAGGTTAAAACCCCAAACTATTAGGACCATCAATGAGGGAATTGGGGCCAACCTGAAAACTTTGGAGCAAGGGATACATAGCCTATCAGAAATATGGAAGGACACAAATACAGATGAGCCACAAATTGACATATACTGAAGATAAAGCATCTATGTACATCATAAGAATTCACCAAGAGAGTAATAAGAGAGCTCATGGACTGGGAAAACCATTTTTAGCAATGATACACCAGCCTTATTACTAAAATCTACAATACTCTGCTAGCTTCCAAAAGGAAAAAAAACTAATTGCCCTCTGAGGTGGTGGGCTAAGGACCTGAACTGAAGTTTCATGAGGGTAGAAATCCAAACTGCCAATAATCATATGAGAAAATGTTCCTGATCATTAGCCATAAGAGAAATGCAACTAAAAACAACAGTGAGATGCTACCTAACACCCTCAAAGAAAACCCAATTTAAAAAATCAGGAAGCAACAAGTGTTGGAGGGGCTGTGGTGAGATAGGAACTCTCATCCACTGCTGGTGGACATGTAGGTATGTACAGCCACTATGGAAACAGATTTGGCGATATCTAAAACAGATAGAAATTGAGCTACCATACAACTCAGCAATCCCCTACTGGGCATACTCAGAAGAGACAAGAAACAAACCACAGCCAGACATCTGTGCTCCAGTGTTCATTGCAGCACAGTTCACAATTGCAAGGAGTTGGAAACATCCCAGATTTCCATCAACACATAAATGGATTTAAAAACTGTGGTACATACATAGAATGGAGTACTATGCATCTCTGAAAAACAGTGATGGACGCATGAAGCGCATCGCCGCATGGGAACAACTGGAGAAAATTATGCTAAGGGATGTAAGTCAAGTAAAAAGGGACAAGTACATTATGAGTTGACTGAGGCAAGCTTATAAATGCAAAAGGGACCCAGGGAAAAAGATACTGTATACAAACATTGCTGGGGTGAGGTCCAGGTAGTATAGCAGGGGCCAGACCAAATCCAGGGATTCATATGGTCGCCAACTAAAATGGGGGATGGGGGTATAGAAAAAAAGAGAAATGTGTTGCAGGGGAACAGAGCACTAATCCAACCAAGGGGAGGGTATTGTTTATCTCTCCACAGGGAAAGCGGGACTAGGGGTCCTCAAACTTTCTAAACAGAGTACCAGTTCACTGTTCCTCAGACCACTGGATGGCTGAACTATAGTTTAAAAAAACAAACAAACAACAAAAACTGAACAAATTCACTGTGGGCCTGGATGATTTGGCTGCTAAGCAAGGCAGCAGCAGCAGCAGCAGCAGCAAAAACACCTGGCGGGCTGGATAAATGTCCTTGACAAGCTGCATGTGGCCCAAGGGCCATAGTTTGAGGACCTCTGGACTAGAGTTCATGCCGGTGCTCCAAGATGTGAATATATCATATCAACATGAGCAGGGAAACAGTAGAGAGGCCTGAAGAACTGGCCCCAATCCCAACTATGTGGACAGACCCCCCTCTCCCCAGAAAAGTTTATTTCAGAGGATAGCATTGAAGCTGCAGCTCAGAGAAAGGGACATGTCTGATCACAGCATACAGAAGCAAATGAAGGGGGGAAAAGAGAGAGTGGAACACATCCTGGCCAACCAAGCCTTGAGGATGATATCCCTGCCAGAGCAGTCAGTGCACAGATAGGACCATACGGCTGGCCCCACCACCAGACACGGCTTCCCTCACTGACCCAGACCCCTATGCAGGACAACCCTGGAGCCACAGTGTGAGAATTGTGCCTGATCTGACCCCATCATACTGAGGCAAAACACTAAGGGAATTCAACAGAATAGCAAGGAGAACAGAGCAAGGGAGTTCAAGGGAATACCAAAAATAGACTTTGGGCCAGAGTGTGACACCCCATCGGACTCCACGGGAAGACTCGATGGAAAAACATGCCTAAAAGTCAACAAGGAGACCTTGAACTATTTATGGGCGTTTATTGTCTTTGTTGTTGTCTCCTTTTCTTTCTTGCTTTGTTTAGCTCTGTCTTGTTTTGTGCATATTATAATCTCTGCAGGTGAGAAATAATCGAGGGGAAAACAAAGGGACCTATGGTTGGAGGGGGCGGGAGGGGTGGGAAGCATGAGAGAGGGTGAGGTCCGGAAACAAAGTGGTATTAACAAACCCAGGGACAAGGGAACAACAAGCGATCCAAAATCAGTGGCTTGGTAGGGCTTGATCTAGGGCAATGTAACTGAGAGGAATTACTGAAACCCAAATGAAGGCTGAGCATGAAAATGGGCAAGAGCTAAGTAAAAGGCAATAGGGAAAGAACTTGGAGGCAAAGGGCATTTATGGAAGTCTAAATATAGGCATCTACATATGTAAATATATTTATATATGATGATGGGAAAATAGATCTATATGCATATATTTATAGGTTTAGTATTAAGGTTGCAGACGGATATTACACCTTGCTTGACTCAAGTACTCCCTCAACACAAGAACACATTGTTGTTGTTTTTAAATTCATTTAATTAGGGGCTCATACAACTCATCACAATCAATACATACCCCTAGGGCTGAGTCCCAGTGGCGTAGTGGTTGTGCGCGGGACTGTGGCCCACTGGGATGGAGGTTCAATTCCAGCAGTGGGGCTGGGCCTCCTACTCCCACCACCGGAGAGCAATGATGCCCCTCCCCCCAAAAAAATACATAACCCTATTGTATGCAAACCACATTTGTACATTTGTTGCCACCATCATTCTTGAAATATTTTCTTTCTACTTAAGTCCTTGGTATTAGCTCCTCATATTTCCCCTCCCTCCCTCGCCCCCTCCCTCATGAACCCTTGATAATTTATCAATTATTTTGTCATATCACACACAGTCTGATGACTCCCTTCCCCCACTTTCCTATTGTCCATACCCCAGGAGGGAGATTTTACGTAGATCTTTGTAATTGGTTCCCCCTTTCTACTCCACCTTCCCTCCATTATTTTAACAATCCAGCTTGCCAAATAAGGTACATGGCACCCTAATGCTCACCTTCCCAACATGGTCGCTGAAGACAAAGCGTGTGCATAAGCAAATGTGATGACGAAAGCTAATGGTACCCGGCTATCAAAAGATATAGCATCTAAGGTCTTAAAGGCATTAAGGTAAACAAGTGGCCACCCAGCTCAGAAGCAACAAAGCCCACGTGGAAGGAGTACATCAGCCTGTGTGACCATGAGGTTTTGGTGGGATCTGGTATCAGGCATCAAAGAACAAAAATATCATTGTGAAAGAGGAGGCGTGCAGAGTAGGCACTCTGTAGGCAACTGGACATCCCCTTACAGACGGGTTGCTGGGAGGAGAGGAGCCAGCTAAGGTACAGTGTAGCAGTGATGAAACATACACCTTTCCTCTAGTTCTTTAATGCTTCCTCCCCACCACTATCAAGATCCCAATTCTATCTTTTTTTTTCGGGGAGGGGGGGCATCACTGCTCTCCGGTGGTGGGAGTAGGAGGCCCAGTCCCACTGCTGGAATTGAACCTCCGTCCCAGTGGGCCGCAGTCCCGTGCACAACCACTATGCCACCGGGGCTCAGCCCCCCAATTCTGTCTTACAAATCCAGCTAGACCAGAGCGTGTATACTTGTACAGAGAGAAACAGGAAACACAGGGAATCCATGACAGATTGTGGTGATACCAGGAGGTGATCCCGCACCAGTGGTGATACCAGGAGGGTGGAAGGAAGGTGGGGGAGGAAGGGGGAGCTGATTACAAAGATCTACATATAGCCTCCTCCATGAGGGACGGACAAGAAAGTGGGGGAAGAGAGCTGTCGGACAGGACAAAATAATTATAAATTGTCAAGGGTTTGTGAGGAAAGGTGGGGTGGGGAGGGTGGGGGCAAAAATGAGGATCCTAGACCAAGGACTCAAGTAGAAATAAAATGTTTTAGGAATGATGATGGCAACAAATGTACAAATGTGCTTAACATAATAGATGGATGTATGAATTGTGACAGTTATATGATCCCCAATGAAATGATTTTTTAAAAGGAAAAAAGTAATAGAATGTTATGTAAAGAAAAAAAGAAGTCATTGTTGTTGTACAATCCTGTTATGTAATCTCCAGCTTTATTTATATCACTATTTTCCAACCACTGATCATTTCTTTGTGGCCAACATCCCTATTCCATCATTCGTCTGTCAGTTTGTCATATTGTGGTGGCTTCTGTGTTGCTGTGATGCTGGAAATGACATAATTGGTGTTTGAAATAGCCAAGGTGAACAGGTTTCAATAACACAAATAAGGTACATGGAACCCAAATGGGGTTGGACTATACAAATAGGTATATTTCTAATGTGAAAATTGGTCACTTTTTCCATCCTGCTCTCTTTAGTATGAAACATCGCAGAAGCAGATTTGGGAAATCTCACCATCATTAAGAAAAGAGCCAGGAATGGAGCATCTCTTTTGACACTAATCAGAGGGAACAACAAAGAACCAAGAGCACAAGGCAGAGAAATAGTCTTCCTGGCCCGTGAGTGACTTCATGCAGAAGACTTCCTTACAAAGTAAGATGCCTCCCAGGCATTTGTCTGGGAAGTTGAAATGTAGTAAATTACTTAATATGCCTCTTCTTGCCAAAGCTTTTGTTACTTCCTTTCACTAAACAACCTTTGGCTGGGTTCCATAGGAAGCAAATTTACTGATGCCTGGATGTGCATATATTTCTTTATATATAGAAATAAATTTGAAACGAGGGCTGAGCCCCGGTGGCGTAGTGGTTGTGCGCAGGACTGTGGCCACTGGGTTGGAGGTTCAAATCCAGCAGCAGCTCTCCAGGAGCAAGGCTGGGCCTTCTACTCCCACCACCAGAGGGCAGTGGTGCCCCCCAAATTAATTAATTAATTAATTAAAATAAAAAATAAATTTGAAATGAGAAAATGGCTCACACAGTTGTAGAAATAGGGAAGTTCAAGTCCAGGCAGGTTCAATTCCATGGATCAAATGTTAATCTAGAGCAGTGGGTCTCAACCTCCCTAATCTCATGACCCGTTAGTACAGTTCCTCATGTTATTCTAGTTGCTACTTCATAACTGTAATTTTGCTTTTGTTGTGAATCTGGTGACCTCTGTGAAAGGGTCGTTTGACCCCCAAAGGTTGAAAACCTTTGATCTAAAGGCTTCTTCTGACTTTCATACCTGTGAAGATTAAGGAACTAAAGATTAGCAGGAGAGGGCTGAGCCCCGGTGGCGTAGTGGTTGTGCGCGGGACTGCGGCCCACTGGGATGGAGGTTCAATTCCAGCTCCACAGGAGCAAAGGCTGGGCCTCCTACTCCCACCACCAGAGGGCAGTGACGCCCCCCAAAAACAACAACAACAAACAAACAAACAAACAAAAAGATTAGCAGGCGATTAACATAAAGACTTGTAACTGGTGGAGGCAAAGGCAGGTGAATTCAAGGTTAACAGATCAGGCTTGTGACAGGAGAGGTGAATGAATCTAAGATAAAGAGATCAGGCTTCTGATCACTCCCAGAATCAGCACGCAAAACGGTAGGGCATTGGCACCAGCCTAAGAAGTGGAGGTCTAGGAGCCAGACTTAGCAGGAGCCAGCCCTAGCAAAAAGCTAGCAAGCTTCTCCGGAAGGTCTACTTATATTAGAAGCAGACTACACCTGCAAGGCTAATATTAGGGCGTTGTATTATACCCTAATCTTCTCCCATTATAAAGGCTTACGTATGATTGGCTGTGATTCTAGTTTGTTTTGTCAAGTCATGGAAATTAGTTGTTAACTGACAAACCACTGAGAATCCTCGCCTAGCAAAATTGATACAAAACTTCAACTATCACATCGAATTTGGTCCTCCTCCTTGTGAAGTCAGAGGAGGTCAGACACCATCCCTATACCATTTCTACAAAGATATAATTTACAGTACAGTATAGAAATGAATTCTATAGCTACATAATTTATAAATAACATGTTAAAAATAGCCATCTAAGCACTAAATATTATATAGCATATAATATATGCTATATGTTATATAGCATAGTATCACTGATAAGTATTATATATTCACTGCTTTAAAATCAGGTTACTCTGTCCCCTTTTCATCCTACACAATTTATGCTGATAGCTTCAAATTAACGTTCCATTATCTGTTCTCTGCAAAAGGACCTGTTCTTACTTTATCCGCTGGTGCGATGGCAATTTTCGTCAGTAGAGGGCACTAGCGAGGCGTCGCTGGAGAGAATATTTTCCTTTCTGGTTCTAGTAAGGAACTTGCTCATCAAACCCATGTGGAGCTCACAACTTCTCTATTGCCCGAGTCCATCTTCCCCAATGCCCATCTCCTGCGGTGCTGACAGATTTTTGCACACCCAGTTTCTGCCACACATCCTGCCTTTGCAGCATCGAGGAAGGGGGCGGCTTTACCAGCAGGTGGCTGCCACTTTGGGTGGCTCCTGCAGAGACAGTTCCTTAATGACCTGCAGTTTCCCTTGGCACCACCTTTGGGTAGTTCTGCAGCAATTTGCCTTTATTCGTTTCCTAAGAGTACCATTATTGAGTATCGTAAACTAAGTGGCTTCAGACAACAGAAATTTATTTTCTCACAGTTAGGGAGGCTAGACCTCAGGCCAAGGTGTCAACAGGACCATTCTCCCTGCAAAGCCCTCAGTGGGAACAATCCTTTCTTTCCATTTTCTGATACTCCTGGCGTGTTATCAATTTAATTGTGCTCCTTAAAGGCATAAGTTGAAGTTCTATTCATTTTTCAGAAATAAGGTTTTCTTTTGTTAATGAAGACAGATTTGATTGTGGTAAATCCTAAAGTCGATCCCTTTTTTGGTGGCGTGGGGGGGGGAGGAGCATCACTGTCCTGTGGTGGAAGTGGGAGGCCCAGCCTTGCTCCTGGAGAGCTGCTGCTGGATTTGAACCGCCAAGCCAGTAGGCCGCAGTCCCGCACTCAACCACTACGCCACCAGGGCTCAGCAAGTTGATCCCTTTTATAAGGAATCTATGTGTTTTATAAAAGGAGAAGAGGCCCAGTGATAGACTCAAACAGTGACATTATACCTCATACACACTAGTGCATCCACTCAGAATCCACCACAACCACACTCTCCAAGGGTATGTGGGAGGAGACCAGTCAGTTAGGAAGGGCATAAGCTATTTATTGAACCATAAGACGCACTTCCCCCCAAAAAAGAGGGGGGGGAAGCAAGAGTGTGTCTTACGGTCCATAGATATGGTACCCCAGAACATTTGTTTATGATCCCATGTGCCTGCTTACCGTCCACTGCTGTTTGCCCGCTGTGGATTGCTGGGTGTTCGGGGAAGTCCCGCCTCCTGGAGTCTCAATGTCAGTCAGATCACTTGACCAGTACAGCGCACGCCTCTTAAGTTTTTCCTCATTTGTTAATGAACGTTCTTAACACCACTGTTGAGTTTGCACTGTTAAATATTACTGTATTTTGCTTTATTTTAATAAATACTTCAGTACTGGTACTATTTGGTTCAGAATATTTTTTTCTTGTTTTCCTGCTCTAAAAACTGAATGTGTCTTATACTCTGAAAAATATGGTACTTTAAGGAGCGGCCTGAGGCTTCCCTTGTCAGTTGCACCACCTTCTCCTTTGCTGCCCTCTCCAAGTGCCCTCGACACATAGATCTTCCCGTGTCCTCCGTGCAGCCCTCCACCCTTTCCAGAAACGGCCTTTCTTGTCTGTGAGAATGTTTGTCCAAAGCTTTACTTTCCCTCAGAAAGATTGACTTTGACTTGCAACCATGCCTCTGCTGTGTGAAATCTTCATGCTTCAAGAAGCAAGAACTAGGGAAGACCATTCCAGGAATCTACCACATCTGCAAGCCCAGCAGCACCAGGAATGTTCCTGTAGCTACTAGAGACATAGAAAGACTGCCCCCGTAAATATGATGTCCTGATTTGGACATCAAAACTGTCAGTTCTGTTCTTTAAGACTGTAACTCTTTTTTTTGGTTTTTGGGGCATCATTGCCCTCTGGTGGTGGGAGTAGGAGGCCCAGCCTTGCTGCTGGATTTGAACCTCCAACCCAGTGGGCCGCAGTGCCGCTCACAACCACTATGCCACTGAGGCTCAGCCCCAGTTCTGTTCTTTAAATCACCCATTTGGGTATTTATGTTAAGGCGACAGTAACTAAGACAGGCATGTCTTAACTTGTAGCCGCATAACTCTACACTCCTCCCTCTTCATGCGGCCGTTTCCTTCTGTAACTCTCTTCTCTTGTCTTCTTTTTTAAAGTAGTGTTACTGGCATATAATTCCCATATCATACAATTTAATACTTCATTCCTATCAAAGAGTTGTGCAATCATCCACAAAATCAACTTTAAAATATTTTCTTCTTTCTGAACTCATTGTTGTGGGGTCCCCATTGCCATAAAATCTTCCCAGGCAGCTAGGAAATTATTAATCCACTTGTTGTCTATGTAGATTTACCAATCCTGGATTTCTTCTACAAAAAGTCATGCAAAACAAAGTCCAAAAGCAAAATAATGATAGTATTGACAAAAATATGCCATGGCTCCTCCACTAAACTGCTTCGTCACTGTCTCCGCAAACTGGAGATCAGCAAGAACGGAAAATTACCCCGGCCCATGTGCAGGAATGAATTCTAGTATGTCCAAAAACTGACCACAACCACTACCTTGGAGTAGAAGGTGTTTGGGCCGGGGTCGAATCAGGCAGCCTTCTGGACCAGGCAGTCCCTGAACCAAGAAGCCCCACCCACCCCTTTGCACCAGCCTCCCAAAAAGGAGATGAACAACCTGCTGAACTTTGTAAACCCTTCCTCTGGCATTTCACAGAGCCTTTCTCCCTGAAAGGCACAGCCCCTTCACAGAGCTTATCTCTCAGGGCCGGGTCTGTACAACCTCTTTCCTCAGGGTTCCAGAAATTGGGTCTGTGAAAGACAAAATATACTCAGAAACCAGATCCTGACTCAGACCCTGCAGCTGCACCATCAGAAAACCTCATTCCCCTTATCGTACATCCGTCCTTGGCTCAAGCTCTCTATGTGTCCCACCGCCTCACTGCCAGGTGTGGCTTCCCTGGCCTAACTCTCGGGCTTTGGAACCGCCCAGGAGCCCAAGATGCTCCTGTCGCCCTTTCTCTGCTCTCTCTCTCCTTCCCCAAAGTCCTTTCCTATCCCCATAAAGCCTATATTTACCTTTCATCCCTAACTGAGCTCTGTCTCCTTTCTCCGGCTCCATCTCAACCTCACAGAAAGTGAACAGAATTTGGTGATTATGGATAGGAAGACCTGGTTCTCCATTGTTGAGAAAATTGGGCCTTTGAAAGAATGAATTTAGTCCACAAGGAGCTCATTTTCTTGCCAAAAGTCTGCATGGCACCTTAAAACTAATTGAGCAACCAGAATTAGAAAAAAAAGTTGACATGGTTTGTCTAATTCAGCGGTTCTCAGTATGTGAGCACGACCACATGTGTCACCCAAGACCATTGGAGAACATGTATATCTGATGGTCTTAGGAACTGACACACCACTTCTCTGTCTGCCCACATGCAGATATGTCCACTCCCAGTACCCAGTGTGAATACTGTTACCCATGATGCACCGTGCTTTAAGACAAAATTTCATTTATCTGTAATTAGAAATAAATATTTCACAATATATAATTACATGTTGTTTTTGTGATTAATCACTGTGCTTTAATTATATTCCATTTGTAACCATGAAAATACATCCTGCCTATCAGATATTTACATTGTGATTCATAACAGTAGCAAAATTACAGTTATGAAGTAGCAACAAAAATAATTTTATAGGGCTGAGCCCCAGTGGCGTAGTGGTTGTGCGCGGGACTGCGGCCCACTGGGATGGAGGTTCGATTCCAGCTCACAGGAGCAAAGGCTGGGCCTCCTACTCCCACCACCAGAGGGCAGTGATGCCTAAAATAATAATAATAATAATAATAATAATAATAATAATAATTTTATAGTTGGGCATAAGGAACTGTATTTAAGAGTTGCAGCAGTAAAAAGATTGAGAACCACTAGGCAATTCTGTTTACAAGGAAGCCATGAACCAACCAGATCACGTTAGACTTTTTGTGACAAGGAGCATGCAAGAATTTGAAAATGACACATTTTTTTCCTGAAACTTCTTAAAGAAATACAAAAAACTCCTCCCAGAATACCCAGCATTCCTTTTTTTTTTTTTTTTTTTTTTTGTGGGCCTCATTGCCCTCTGATGGTTGCGGGAGCTATCCAGTGCTGCTCCTGAGAGCCGCCGCTGGATTTAAACCGCCAAGCCCGCAGGCCGCAGTCCCGCACTCAACCACTTACACCACCAGGGCTCAGCCCCCAGGTGTTCTTTTTGATGTCCAGGTAGAAAAAGACATGAAGGACAAATTCGAAGTATGTGTAAAGTATGACTAATATGAAGGTCTTTTTTTGGGGGGGGGGCAATCACTGCCCTCAGGTGGTGGGAGTAGAAGGCCCAGCCTTTGCTCCGTGGAGCTGGAATCCATCCCAGTGGGCCTCAGTCCCACGCACAACCACTACGCCACCGGGGCTCAGCCCCTTTTTTTTTGTTTTTTTTTTTAAGGCCTTTTTTTTACTTCAAGTTGCTCTGAAAAGAATTATGTTTTTGGGGGGACGGGGGGCGGGGCGTCACTGCCCTGGTGGGAGTAGGAAGCCCAGCCTTGCTCCTGGAGAGCTGCTGCTGGATTTGAACCACCAACCCTGCAGGCTACAGTACCTGCACACAACCACTATGCTGCTGGGGCTCAGCTGAGAATTATGTATTTTAGCCTAAGGGAAAGAGACTTTTCTGTCTTCAATTTTCTGTGGATAATTGTTTCTGAGCCGTGGTTCTTATTTTTTGGTTTTTCCTTCATTAATCCTAAGTAGACTATATCACATACCACTTGTGAAATATTTCTTCCTTTAACTATATAAATGCCTTTCCCTCGTGGTCCAGGGTTAGGTCTGTACCTGCCTATACTAACATATCTACCAAGACAGCCAAAGGTGAGCGGGCCCCTGGCAGCATGAGTTGAAATTAAGGCCCATAGAGAGAGGAACTAGACAGATTAAACAAAGTGGTGTAAATCCATTACAGACACGGCAACCACAGTTTCTATTTCAATTGAAAATTGTATCACATTAAAAGATAGGCATTTTTCTGAGTATATCAGATTTCTGATAAAAAAACACTGTTCCCTCAGACCAGGCCATCAGTGATCTGAGAACTCTGGCTATTCCCGAAAGATGGTGAGGGGCAGGTTAGAGATTTCTTGATGGTTAAAAAAGAAGAAACGGCCCGAGAACTCATAAGAATTCGGTTCCTGATTGTGTTAGTCTGGGTAGATAAGAGAAACAAATTCATAGGCGCTCATATGTTTTTAAGAAAGAGCTTTATATAAAGAGTAATTGTACATTAAGAAAGCATCCCAGCCAGTCCATATCAAGTCTTTAAATCTATATTAGCCCATATGTCCAATTCCAATCTATAAAATCCTCTTCAGACTCACGAAGTGCACGCAATGATGCCAAATGCAGGAAGATGCAGGCCGGAGGGTGGGAAGTCTTGTGGATCCAAGTGGCATTATTAGCATCTGAGCACATGGCTCCTCCAGCTCGGGACTCTAGGGTCATTCCATGCGTCTTGTCAGCTGCAGTATCTCCCAGGGAGTCAAGCTATTGAACTCCCAGTGCCTCCAAATGTGTGGCCTGAGAGAACCTTTCGAGGTGACACCACGGGTGCACTAAATCAGAACAAGTTGCTTGGTGCTCCTCTGGGAAGAGGGGCTGATGGTGGGGGCGGGGGCAGGGACATGTACTATGAAAACTTCTCCTAGCAGAGCATTTTTTCTGTTTTGCAGAAGTTATGTCTACATAACTCATAAGATGAGGAAGCAGGAAAGTGGTCCACGCATTAAATGTCAGGACAATTTATTTCCAGGCAGCAAAATTATATTTCTAAACCACTCCATAAATAATGACCTCAAAACATTACAAGATAAACTACAAATTATATTACAAAAAAATACATCACAGGAAAAAATAGAGCTATATAAGGAAGTACATGAATGGTTTATTGCTCAGACATATTATCTTCAATGGGACATTTAAAAATTACAGTTCACTAAAAAATACAATGGGCATTTTGTTCCATCAACTACAAGGCAATATAAAGAAGCCCTAAAGAAAGAACATGAGATAAAATTTGCAATGTGTACGTCAAAAGGAAGGTTTTAACCATAATGAAGAAGAAAGATCACATTAAACTCACTGTAAACGACCCAAAGCCCAACAAAATGTATAGCTTGTCCTTTGACTCCCGTTATAAGCAGTGCAAGCTTGTGACCCCTGAGAATAGGGAGAAATAGTGAAGGAAACCATGTGATCGTTTTGATTTTCTGCCAGGACATATATTTCAGACCACAGTATAGAAAGAGGAATTCCAAGCAAAGAGTGACACAATGTTTACATTGAATTGAAGAGAGAAATATGAGTGAAGGGAGACTCCACCAGCTGGAGATGCCCTATCAAATTATTCAGAAAAGTCACCACTCCAGACGGCGATCTTCCAAATACATTGGCATAAGGGAACGAGTACTCTCATGCTGCACCGGCTTCTGGAGACGTTTCGGTTGGTATATGGTCTGCTTCTGAAGCCTTGTTTTTTCACTCATCTCTTCGGTGCAGCTTGAACTTCTCCTTCAGTACCATAAGTTCTTGATCGGCCTTTTGACAAAGTTGGTCTTGCACATCTCATTGTAATACCTTACATTGTCTTCTCCAGCTGCTCTTTGAAGTTTTGTGTCTACTCACTGTTTATGTTGTTGAAAATAAGGAAGAAGTTGTTGGTCTTGCAAAATGCTATTATGTGACCTCCCATATGTGTCACCCAGCCCATATTTTCCAACTACTGCTACATCTTGTTTGTTTCCACATTTTACATTTCAACAGCCATTAATTAACAATGTTTCTTGATGGTGTGTGTGTGGTCAATTCCAGACTGTGGATATTGGTAGAATTCCATTTTTTTTATTCCCACTAACTTTATTGATTTATACATCAATTTGATGTTGTCCTACTGTGGTGGCTTGTGCATTGCTGTGATGCTGGAAACT
Organism: Nesogale talazaci; assembly: GCA_004026705.1. Lineage (NCBI taxonomy): Eukaryota > Metazoa > Chordata > Mammalia > Afrosoricida > Tenrecidae > Nesogale > Nesogale talazaci. The sequence continues at coordinate 48,089 of PVJH01015403.1, forward strand.
ATATTACTGATATTTCAAATACCAGCAGAGTCACCCAAAGCGAAGCGTTTTCAGCTGAGCTTCCAGACTCAAGAGAGACCATGAAGAAGAAATAGGCTGACCAGTTATGAGGAATTAGCCACTTAAAACCTTGTGAATAGTAGCAGAACACTGTCAGGGAGAGGGCCAGGAGATGAGCCCCTCAGGTTGGAAGCCATTCAAAGTATGATTGAGGAAGAGCTGCCTTGTCAAAGTAATGGCCTGGATGGACTAAAGCCTTCTGGACCTTCATTTGCTGGTAAGGCACAAATGAAACCTGCTAAGTGGAGGGACAGCAAGAAAGAGGAAGACGGTCGGCAGGATGGACGGTGACAGTGGCTGCAACAAGGGGCTCTGAACTAACAACCAAGGGCATGGCACAGGGCCTGGCAGTATCCTGGCCTGCTCGTAGAGCTGCTGTGAGTCGGAAGCACCTCAACTGCAACAACAACATCAATTTGAATAGCAGTGGCATTAACTGCACTGGCTTGTAGGCATGTATTGTGATGTTTTCTCACTAGAGCATTGCAATTCAATGCGGGTATTGAATTGTTCTTTTAAACAATTTCTCTTGAAAACGTCATTTCCAGCATATTAATCATAGGATCATTTGACTCAAAATGGCCAATATCAGCCTGCAGCAGCTTACTAATGCTTAGAATTTCATTTAATTGTTCACCACTTCCAATTTTCCCAGATTCATAGCTTGTGCATTCTGTGATTCTATTATTAATGGATGTTTGCAGCTATTCTCATTTTTAGTCAGATCTCATATGAATGTGAAAGTTGAATATTGAATAAGGAAGACTGAAGAAGAATTCATGCATTGGAATTATGGTGCTGATAAGGACTATTGAAAGTACCATGGGTTGAGCCCCAGTGGCGTAGTGGTTGTGCACGGGACTGTGGCCCACTGGGATGGAGGTTCAATTCCCGCTCACAGGAGCAAAGGCTGGGCCTTCTACTCCCACCACCAGGACAGTGATGCCTTAAAAAAAAAAAAAGTACCATGGACTTGGTTAGAGTTAAAGAAAAAAAAAGATAGTACCATGGACTGGCAAAAGAACAAACACGCCTGTTTTGGAAAAAGGACAACAGAATGCTCCTTAGGGGTAAGGAGGGCAAGATGGCGTCTCATGTGCTTTGGGCATGTTGTCAAGAAAGAGCAGTCCCCGGAGAAGAACATCGTGCGTGATAAAATAGAGGGACGTGGGGAAAAGAAAGACCAGCCACAAGACGGGTTAGCACAGTGGCTGCAACAAGGAGCTCAAAGACAAGAATGGTTGTAAGGATGGCACAGGCCTGGGCAGTGTTTTGTTTTGTCCTACCTATGAATCAGAACCAACTCGAAGGCACCTGACGGCACCAGCACCAGCAAATGAAGTTCCCCAAAGCGTCCTTGATCCACATCACAATGGTGGGTCGTACTTTGAGGAGGCGGTTCTTCCCCAGTCAAATTTGACTTCCTTCCAACCCCAGGGACTCATCATCCAGCCCTACAGTGTTTTGCTGCTTTCCGTAAGGTTTTCTCTCACTAATCCCTCCACCACCTATACGTCATTTTCTCAGACTGTGGTGGCTTATGTGTTGTTGTGGTCCTGGAAGCTATGTCACTGCTTCCAGTATATTTATATTTCCATATAGTTCACACGCTAGCAGGGTCTTCATTTAGATTAAGAACAGACTACTCGGAAGAACTAGTTGGATGCCTACTTCAGCGTAAATACCTGCTGAAAAATTTATGCATAGCATGAAAACATTGTTAGCTACTGAAGACCTAGCAGATGGAAATAGAACCTTGTTGGAGATAATGCTGGAGAATGGGCCTGTCAGGTCAAAGGACACTCAAAATATAACTCAAAGTAGAGCTGACTATGGTGACATAAATGCAGTAAAACCTCTGGGAATGGATCCTTCAGGACCTGCCTTTCCTGAAGGAGCACAACTCAAGGAGAGAAGGAGCAGCTGCAAAAAAACAATAATCAGAACTAGGCATTAGTGAGATGAAATGAATTGGTATTGGTCATTTTGATTCAGAAAATCATGGTTTACTATGCCAGGAACAAGACAATCAAGACAAATAGTATTGCATTCATTGTCATAAAGACATTTCGAGATTTATCTTAAAGTGCATTGCTGTCTATGAGAGGACTGCAACTTTTCTTTTTTTTTTGTTTGTTTTTTTGGGCATCACTGCCCTCTGGTGGTGGGAGTAGGAAGCCCAGCCTTTGCTCCTGTGGAGCTGGAATTGAACCTCCATCCCAGTGGGCTTCAGTCCTGCACACAACCACTACGCCACCGGGGCTCATCCCTGCAACTTTTGTATAACAAATGTCCTATAACATCCACATTCAAGGAAATCCAATGAATACAACTATTATTCACATTTCTGCACTAAACACAAAAGTGAATGATCAATAAACTGAAGAATTCTTCCAGCTTTTTGGGTTAGAAGTCGATCAACCATGCAATGAAGGTGCATTGATAATTAATGGCAATTGGAATACAAAAATTCAAAACAAAGGGAAAGGAACACTAATTGGAAAATATAGACTCAGTAATGTAAATGGAGCGAGAGACTGCATGATAGAATTATACACAACCAACTACTTGTTCAGAGCATATGTTTTTTTACAGCAACACAAATGGTGTCTGTACACATGAACTTCTCCAGAGAGAATACACAGAAATCAAATTTACAACATCTGTGGGAAGAAATTATTGAGAAGTTCAAAATAGGCCATTAAAAGGCTGAGGGCTGAGCCCCGGTGGCGTAGTGGTTGTGCACGGGACTGTGGCCCACTGGGACGAAGGTTCAATTCCAGCAGTGGGGCTGGGCCTCCTACTCCCACCACCAGAGAGCAGTGATGCCCCCCCCCAAAAAAAAAACAGTGGCTGACTGTGGAACAGACCATCAATTACATTTATATATATGTTGAAGAAAATGAAAACATCTCAAGAATATTTAATGACAGAAGACCTGATGAGCTGTGAGAGGACATCAAGGACAACGTTCATGAAGAAAGCAAAAGACAAGAAATAAAAAAATCAAAGTGGATGTCAGAAGAGACTCTGAAACTTGCTTTTAAAGGCAAGTACCTAAGGTGGTACAATGGCTGAGCACTCGGCTGCGATCTGCAAGGTCAGCTGTTCAAAACCACCAGCAGCTCCCTGGAGAAAGACTAGGCTTTCTATTCCTATAAACAATTAAAGTCGTGGCTGAGCCCTGGTGGCCTAGTGGTTGTGTGCAGGACTGCGGCCCACAGGGTTGACAGTTCAAATCCAGCAGAGGCTTGCCAGGAGCAAGGCTGGGCTTCCAACACCCACCAGGACAGTGATGCCACACACACACACACACACACACACACACACACACACAAATTAAAGTTGTGGAAGCCCACAGGGGGTTGCTAAGAACCAGCTTTAAGTCAATGGCAATGAGTGAGTAAGGCAAATGGAAGACATGAAGACGTCAAAGAACTGAACAGAAAATGTCAAGGAGTAGTTCGAGAAGACAAAGGAAAATATTACAATGAAATGTATAAAGTTAGAAGACCAAAGAGCAAAGACATATTCAGCATATCTTAGGATATGTGCCGCCAAAGCAAGTACTATATTCAGTATATCTTAAACTGAAAGAACTGAAGAACAATTTCAAGCCTCCAGATGCAATATTGAAAGAGTCTATGAGCAAAAATATTGAATTATGCAGAATCAAAAGAAAATGGAAAGAATACAAAGAATCAATGTACCAAAAAGCATCAGTAGATGTTTAACCATTGCAGAAGGTAGCATATGATCACATGATCAAGAATCAATGATACTGAAGGAACAAATTCAAGTTGCGTTGAAAACATTAGCCAAAAACTAGGATCCAGGAATTGATGGGATGCCAACCGAAAAGTTTCAACAAGCTGATCATGCACTGAAAGCACTCCCCGATCTGTGCCAGGGAATTTGAAAGACAGCTACTTGGTCAACTGACTGCATCTCTTCCATTACTAACATTAGATAGTAAAATTCAGGCTGTAGTTCAACCAGTTTGGTTTTTTTTTTCCTTTATTTTTTTTGGGGGGAGGGGGCATCACTGCCCTCGGTGGTGGGAGTAGGAGGCCCAGCCTTGCTGCTGGATTTGAACCTCCAACCCAGTGGGCCGCAGTCCTGCACACAACCACTACGCCACCCAGGCTCAGCCCAACCAGTTTGTTTTTAACACTCTTCATGCCACTCACTTAATTCTCTAGGAAAGGCTTGGTCTATTGCTCCAAAACACATACTTTTTCGTGTCAGGCAGTTGAAATATTTTTTGTTGGTATTCTATTGTTTTCAGCAGCTGGTTGTCACATATTTGATCATTTACTAGACCCTTAAAAAGAGTAAAACATGGTTGTAGAGGTAGTTGGATTACTAATGGAGGAGTCCATAATTTAACCTTAATTGAATGACATAATGCTTGCAAAAATTTAAAGTTGACAATGGAGTTACTGTATTTTTCAGACTATAAGATGCACCTGACCATAAGACACACCCAGGTTTTGGAGCAGAAAAACAAGGAAAAAATATTCTGAACCAAATAGTTCCAGTATACTAAAATGTTCTCCACTTTTGGAGAGAAAGTGCATTTTATGGTCTGAAAAAATAAGGTAAATGCCAACTCAACTAGGGGTCACTCTAGGAGGTCAACAACAGACCTTGAACTTTATACAGGTTCTTATATTGCTATTATTTTTATTATTCTGTTACATATTATATAGTACATTGAGGGGGTTTCTTGCTGTTGTTATCATTGTTTTATTTGCTTAAGTTGCTCCATTTTAGGAGACCTTTCTTGTACATATTGCTACCTCTACAGGTCTATCTAGACAAGATAGACTGGACAAAGAGGATGGAGGCGAAAATGACAAGTCTGATGGCTCCAGGGTAGGGGACATTGAAGAGGGGAGGAGGGGGAAAGGTGTTGAGGTCAACCAGCCCAGGAAAAAGGGAATAACAATTGATACAAATGCAGGGACAAGGTGAGTGAGAGAAGGCCAATAGGGATTGATTAAGACTAATGTAACAGAGAAAAAATACTGAAACCCAAATGGAGAGTGAGCATGATAGTGGGACAAGAGGGAAACAAATGGAAATAGAGGAAGGAACTGGGGGATAATGAACATTTATAGAGGCTCAAATACAAGTATGTACATAGGGGCATATATTTATAAGTGAGGATGGGGAAAGAGATTAATGTGTATACTTATAGGGTTAGTAGGACAACAGATGGGCATTGGACCTCCACTCAAGTATCTTCTCAGTTCAAGAACACTTTGTTCTATTAAATTGGCATTCCAAGATGCTTACCTTTCCGACATAATCACTGAAGACAAATGTGTGCATAAGCAAAGGTGGTGAAGAAGCTGATGGTGCCCGGCTATCAAAAGATGGAGCGTCTGGGGACTTAAAGGCTTGAAAGTAAACAAGCAGCCATCTAGCTCAGAAGCAACAAAGCCCACATGGAAGAAGCACACTAGCATGTGGAATCATGAGGTGTCAAAGGGATGAGATATCAGGC
>PVJH01015404.1:0-53680 GCA_004026705.1 Nesogale talazaci
TAGAATTGGGATCATGATAGTGGGGTAGGGGCTGGGGGTGGGGAGGAAGCATTGAAGAACTAGAGAAAAGTTGTATATTTCATGGTTGCTACACTGTACCCTGATTGGCTCGTCTCCTCCCTGAGACCCTTCTGTAAGGGAATGTCACTTCATGTACAAATGGGCTTTGGGTCCCCAATATGTACTCCCCCTTACTAATAATGATATACTTTTTAGTTCTTTGATGTCTGATACCTTACACACCTTGTAGTCATACAGACTGGTGTTTTATAGAGGGTGGCCGGTGGACAGGACTTTCCCCAGGGGAAGGTGGACGGGATTTCCCTAGCTCCATGTTAAGCTCTGCAGAGGTAGGCAGGCAGGTGAAATTTTCCCCAGAGGAAGGTGGATGGGATTTTCTTTAGAGGAAGGTGGCGGGATACAGCACTGCAGATTGCAGGCGGGTGGGTGGGATTTCCCCTGGAGTAAGATGTGTGGGATTTCTATGGTACACTACAGAGAGTGGAACTCCTCCAGCTGGGTGGAGGGCAGACACAAATGCCGTAGGTTAAGGCATTAGCATCCAGTGTCATCAGACTAAGATACAATTGAGATGTTGTACTCCACCCACACCCCTACCCAGATGTGTCTAAGTGACATAATCCATAACATTCACAATTATGTCGGGTTATAATGGGGGATTACTGGGTCTGAACTGCAAATAACTGAGAATCTTGACCCAGTCAAGTTGACAAAACACAGGTACCATATCACTCTCTTCCCCATTTGTCTAAATATGCACCCTCATCTGAGCACTTTGTTTGTTATACCACTTTGTCCTCAACTTAGCTCCAACAATCTGTTCTTACATTATGGTCCTGCTCAATACTCACCTTCAGGATGGGAGCTCAGAAGATTTCCCTTTGGAGTGAAGATTCTAGTATCTTTATTTTTTCATCAGTTTTCAAGATTGATGTCCTAATTTCTTGCATGTCCCTAAAGAGCAATCTCATGTATTTTTTTCTTCAGGCAGTTCAAGGGCTGCTTCTTCTGTGTAAACCATTGGGTTTGTGTCATCTTCAGTAATTGACTTTTGTTTCTCTAGACTTTTAACAGTAGCTACCGGTGTTGGCTGCTGTGTGCGTTACATCTTGTTTGACCTGATGGTGATGGGTAGTAGTCTTCTGGGATGTGTAGGGTGGGAGGGGCTGGAACTTTAAGGTAGGAGAAGATCAATAGGTGCTGGAATACATATTGTGAGTAGATAAGGAGGGGCTGTTAGTTGGTGAGTAGGAGAATTAGGAGATGGGTGCTCAGAGGTAGGTGTTCGGAGGTGGTATTAATAATAGTAAGCTTTCCCATTAAGTATAGCAATTTTTAATGACTTGGAGAAGAGGGCTATGTGAGTTTCTATTTTACTTGGTAAGTTAAGGGACAGTGTGTGTTACTGAGGTAGAGGGAAGAGGTTCCAGAGGTTATGGTGGTTGAGGTAGGTTAGGGGTATATTGAATCTATCAGAGTCCCTTATTACATAGGGAGACTGCACTTCTTCTGTTATTGTGTTTATAACAGTGGATTTCTGCACAACTCAAAACTATCCACTCCTTACAAGTGGTCCTAGGGTGAAAACAGACTGTTATAGTGGATTCTTCAAGGAAGAAAGACATCTTATTAGAACATGATCTGGCTAAAGGCCATGCTAGGCAAGCAAAGTGTCTGGATGAATGCTTGCAATGCTCTCTCTGTCTTAACTCTCTTAAGTGTAGTCCTTGTCACTCCAGGAATTTCCTGGTGTACCTTGAAAGTCACTACAGCAAAATTAACTAAGCTTTGAGTTGACATATTGTTTCTTAATATGTGTCATCCATTTATAAGCTGGAAAGATTAGGTACAGTGCAATGGAAGATAATCTGGGTTAGACTTCCTCACCCGGGTCTTATGAGTAGATTTGAGGGACAATGCTGATGAGGATTCAATGTGAGTTTAAATATAGAGAAGAGGAAATGTCACAGAAAGAGGGAGTGTTCACAGAGATGTTGGTGTCAAGCACAGGATACAGAGGTACTATGTTTAAGTCTTCAGCATGACCTCTTTGTATAGGTTTGTAAGAAATGAGGATGAAAGTTTTGGGAAGGATTTCATCCTCAGATGTGGGAAGTAATTAGAGACAGAGTGCAGCAGAAGAGCTCTGTACACCAGCAGAGTGCATATGCTCCTTATTCCCAAAGGCTGTTGCCATGGCTATTCTTTTTCAAGACCCAGTTATACTGCCTTTGCATAGTGAGGAGAAAATGCTCCATATACTATGCTGTGACACTAGGAGCATCAACATAGACATCCCGACTGTTTGCAGGACTGCCTCCTCTCACTTTTATTTTCCATGGTTGCCTATTTGACTTTTGACCTTGATCGCTAATATGGGATTCTCAGAAACGGTGAGACAAACCACTGAAGGAGGGCATCAGAAAGTTCATTTCAGGAATAGTGGGTGTGCAATGTTTTATATGATCCAAACATTTTATATATCAATTTAATTGTTACAAATTGGATCCCGATGGTACTGACAGGTAAGCCCTTGACTGCTTGGTTCAAGGTTGTCTGTTTCAACCCACCAGTTTCTGCATGACCAACACATGCTATTTGTTCTGGCAAAGATTTACAAAGCCCCTGAAACCCCATATTGGGATCTTGTGAGTGTGAATCATTTCAGTGGATAAGGCTACATAAAAATAACAAGTACATAATAGTGTCGTGATCGTATTATTTTTTGTTTACTATGTCTTTGTTAAAAATGCACCACTATAAAAAATGCATCCCTATCTTAGTGAAAATTGCTTCAGTGGAGCTGATCAAACCCTAGGCTTATGGAATGGATGCACTTCAATGTATTGGAAAGAAGATTGTGTTGTTCTTTTAAGTGTAAAAGTGTCTGCTACTTAATATAGATTAATAAGCATATCAAATATTAAAACAGACACATATAGAGAATCTGCCAAAACCACTTTATTTAGGATAAGGAAAGAAATTTGAGATCAAGGTACCCATTGTACCACAGATTTTTTGACGGAGATTATGAACATTGTTTTGGTCTGGGGCAGCAAAGTACTCTGGGAATAAAAGTACCATTGCGGTGGCAGAGCCCATGACGACGTTCCCTGTAGTGACACCATAATCTGCAATGACAGGCAGTGTTCCTCATGATGCCTGGATAAATAGAGGAAACATCGGGCATATTGAGCAGTGGGTTCTGGACGTGTGGTAAGCAGAGGATCCTGCAGAAGTTACATTTGAGTTGAATAGTTATGTCAGGTTGCGCAGTATGGTAAATAGGATTACTTTCAAATTGCGAGTGTTAGTCACACTGGAGTAGAGACACACTCTGATCTTGTAGATAAGAGTTCTACACTCGGAATAAAGACAACTTTTGGTGCTGTAAGAGCAGATGACACTTGACTGAGTGTCTAAGGAAAACAGAGGTATGTCAAACACAGGACAAAAGGGAAGGAAAGAGTCAGACTAATTGAGATACTGCTGACAATAGACAACTGCATTATTATGAGTCAGAATTTACATTTTTGGCAGAAATCCTATTGGCTAAGTTTGGATTATAAAGGTCACATATTTCTCCACCTCAGTCTATCATTTACCTGCTAATCCCCTGCTTTAAATATTTGTTTCAAAATGAAAGTTACTAACCTCTCATTTCAACTCATATACATACTACCCTTTCAAGCAAAAGCTATAGCAATAGGAAGTTCTTTTCATAGAACAGGTGTTAGGTCCCTTGTTGAAGTTGCTGAGTGGATGCTGAAAGTAGTCTTAAAGAGCCTCTAACTCCAATGAACCCCTTTCTAATAATTACAAAGTGAGTTTGAGGGAACAATCACGCTAGAACCCCCAGTAGCACATTTTTTCTCACCTGAATCATCTAGGACTGAGCGTTTGTCTTCATCAAAGGAGACTGCCACGTCCTGGTCCTCCTCTCCAGACTCTTCCTGGGCGGCAACCTCATCCTCTGTTTCTTGGAGGGGCTCAGTCTGGGCTTGGAAGGCCAGTAGGAGAATGGCAGCGAGAAGAGCCAGAGTCCTCATGGCTGTCAGTCACCCGGAGATCAGTGTCCTGTAGGAAGAAGCAGGAAGCTGGGTGTGTTGATAAGTGCAAGGAACCAACCAGTATTTATAGGCCTGTCCAGAGAGCAGTCACTGATGGAGAGTCCCGTTAGAGAGAAAGTGTGTACTTGTTCTGGCATGGTGTTTTCAGGATTCCAGTCACCTTCAAAGTCTCTTTGATGTTACTTTGTCCTAATAGCTTTAATTGCAGTGACTATCTATATGTGTAGCATCTGTGCTTAGTGTAAGTTGACAAGGATGATAAGGACCTGATATCACTTCTTACTTCCCATCTGCTTGAGTATTTACCCATAAATATCAAAAAGAAGAGACTTAATGGTTTCGTTTGATGATTTTGAGGGACAAGGCACATTTTATTTTTTGAAAGTGGCTTTCCTGGAGCTGTAGACTCGAGGGTGAGATTTGGACTGCAATGCAGTGGAGTGTGAATTTACTGGAGGACTCCAGGTTCATTAATGTTGCCATGAAGAAGGCCTTCACGATGGTTGGGAAGCAGGCCCCTGGTAGGTCTGGTATGAAGAAGACAATGGCACAAGGAGGCTTCTGGTAAAATGAACTTCAGATTCAGGGCAGGTGGGATATTAGACTATGTACTGATGTACTAATATACTAAATGCACTGATGTACTAAAAACAGAAGACAGATATGCATATGGTAGTTTACTTACATCTCTCTACTCTGAGAGTTATCAAACAGAGGTATACAACTTTATTCTTCATCTTTGCATTTTTCAATAAAATCTAATTCATGCACATGGAATAAAATTCAAGCCTGTAATAGTCAAGAATAAGATAAAAGCATTTTCTTCTAGCTAGTGCTCATCCCTTGAATTTTGCTCCAGGACAGCACTACTATCAATAGTTATAATCATTTATTTTGCACCTTGCTTTATTCATTTAAAGTTGTGTGGTTGTTAACCTTTGGGCTTCCAGCCTCAAGATCAGTGGTTGAGAACTACCAGTGTCTCCAATGGAGAAAGATAGCAATTTCTACACCCAGAGTTACAATCATGGAAACTCACAGGGGCCTCTGTCCAGGAGGGTCTCTATGAGTCACCATCAACTTGAGATCTGTCAGCGTGCTTGTTTTTGCTTATATTGTTTCGTCATGAAACGTTTTGTGGCACACATTGTTAAAACACACCTTTTGAATGGCAAACAGTCATTTCCTAATATATAGGGGCACAGTATACAGTGGAATGAATGCAGCCCACACATTATGAGACACATTCAATCCTTGGAGCAAGTTTCTTAAAATAGAGATGCAATAGCCTTTGGCAATATGAACCAGAATTTTTTTTTTTTGCATTTTTGAAAGGACTTTCCAGAGAATACCCACAGTCTTCATGTTATCAATGATAATTCAGTGGGCATTCTTCACTGTGAGAATGAGTGAAGATCGTGACCTGGCTCCATCGACAATTGAAAGGATAGGGTAGGGACTTTTCCCTTAACCTCCCAACTTGAAGAATTGTTAGCTTTGATGTAAATTCCTTGATATTACGTGGTACTTGTGTGAGTCAATAGCGAGCATCATGTCAATATTCTTTGATATGGGACAAAAGTTTACTTCTTTTTATAGAAGCTGGAGGCAGTTACTTCTTGTACATGCCATCAAATATTTTAAAGTAAATGTTATGAATGCTTTATTTGCCATAATATTGATCTCCAACTCATGGTGTCACCATGAACAACAGAATGAAATACTCCCAGATCTTGTGTCAACTCTGGTAAATTTCCCATTGTACATTTCTTTGACCCATTTTCACAGTATATCACCAGGCTTAGGCGTTCCACTGCAACTTGTTCAGCTTCACTATAGCCTGCAAATCCCTATCAACACATCAGTGGTGCCTGTACATGTGATGTGTTCACTGGTAATCAAACCCAGATATAGAAACAAAAGAGGAGCATCCTACTACTGAAAGCCCATTTTAAGCAAATGTAGGAGGTGGTATTTTCAGGTATAATCCTCTCCTCTTTTTTCATAGTATTGTCCACTACAATATTCTCTTCCCACTTATTTTTTACTTTGTTTTTCTCTCTATCTTTCTAATCAAATGCAGGAACATACATTCATTTTGGTGATCACAGAAAGTGTTTTCCACTTATATGTTCAGAATAAGATTCCCCGTACATAAACCAATTATTGTCTGGATTCTACATTTTACAATCTTAGATCCTGCCTTCCCTAAAATTTAAATGAAATACTTTATCATCTTAATGTGCAACACTTGCTGATGAGGTTCAAGAATGTTAGCCTTCAGTATAGAAGACACCTCAAAGTAGAGAAGACCAAAGTTCTCCCAAACGGACCAGCAGGTAACAACATGATAAATGAAGAAAAGATTGAAATTGTCCAGGATTTTGTCTTGCTTGCATCAACAATCAATTCTCATGGAAGCAGCAGGCAGGAGAAGAAAGGGCACAGGGCAGGATCCATTTGCTGCCCAAGGTCTCTTTAAAGTATAAAGCAAGCAAGGTACTTTAGGAAGAGGGTGAGCCTGAGCCAAGTCACGGTATTTACAGTTGTCTCGTGTCCACATGAAAGTCGTTCTTTGAATAAGAAAGAGTGAAGAAGCCTTTGAATTGTGGTGCTGGCGATGTCTATTGAACGTACCATGGACTGCCAAAAGGACAAAGAAGTTTGTCTTGGAAGAAGGAAAACCAGAGGGCGCGCTGGAGGCCAAGGATGGTGAGACTTCCTCTCGCGTACATCAGACATGTTGTTAAGAAAGACAACCTGGAGGACGAGCTCATGTTTGGGAAAGTAGAGGGACATCAAAAAAGAGGAAGGCCCTTAGCAATGGATCGAGACAGTGGCTGCAGCATGGGCTGAAGCCAGGGAACAATCATGAGACTGACTCAGGACCGGACAGTGCGTCATTCTATTGAAGGTCGAGTTGTTATGGGTCATAACTGAAGCAATGGCACCTAACGAGAACAAGTTATAACCTCACCGTGACCTTATTGCACAGTGTAGGGCTACTCTTTGGGCCTTCTAGGGCTATAGATCTTTATACAAGAAGAAAGCCTCATCTTTCTCCCTTGGAGCGGCTGGTGGGGGGTGGGGGTTTCACATTGTGGTTAGCAGTCCAACAGGCTACCCACTAGACCCACCTAGCCACTGAAGCAGAAGCGACGCTATGACAGTGAGTTTGTTTGGGAGATGGCAAGACCTCAATATACTTTCATATTTTCTCTATCATTTTTACATATAAAATTAATTATAGTTCTCTATTGCAATTGACACTCGTATATGCCATCTTTGCCAAACTAGAATACCCAGCTCTTCAATGAAGCATAGTTTTGGTGATTTGCTGAAGGTATTTTGTAGATGTAACCTTACCCGCTCAGTTGAAATAGCTCGCAGTAAACAGGAGTTTACTTTTAAATGTTCATGTCAACTTGTGCCTGATGTTGTCATTGTAATTTGAATTGCCAAAATATTACAGACACTATTTTATTTAAAAACTTGAGCTAGGTTTCTGTTACTTGTATTCAAATTGTTGTCCAGTGGGTTCTGATTCATAGAGACCCTGTATACAACAAAGAGAACCACCAATCAGTCTTGCTCCATCTCCTCAAGTGTATCCAAATTAGTTCCAATAAATGCACGTATCAGGCATCAGAAAATAATGTTTAAAATTTTGGGGGGGTTAAGGAAATAGGACAAGACATGAAAGGCAAGAACTGTTTGCTTCCAGTCTTTGTACTTGACCTCAAACTTCTTTGTTTCTAGAGTTATCAAGCCAAGTGACAGTCATGCTTGCAATTGACAACACTGAGTGTGCAGACCCCCGCAAATGTTCTTGAGAGCGACAGAAACCTCTTCAGCTATAGCAGAACATTATTTATCAGGAGACCTGGAGGAAGAGGGACAGAAACAGTCACAGTGTCCAGATTGAGGATAAGGAGCTGAAGGGAAAATCTTGGAAAAGGTAAGATTCGAGTTAAAATTTCTTCATCATATAATACACCTTCTCTGACCATTTGTTCAGCAAACAGATTAAACAAGTATGGTGAGATGATACAATCCTGATGCACACCTTTCCTGATTTTAAACTATACAGCATTCCCTTGTTCTGTTCAGAAAACTGCCTCTTATTCCATGTGCAAGTTCTAATTGAACACAATTACTGGTTCTGGAATTTCCTTTATTCCCAGATTATTCAGTGTATTATGGTCCACACAGTTGAATGACTGTGCATAGCTCATGAAACACAAGAAAACATCTTTCTGGTATTCTCTGCCTTGAGTCAAGCTCCATCTGACATCAACCATCATATCTTTTGTCCCACATCCTCTTCTGAATCTGGCCGACCTTCTGGCAGCTCTTTGTTAATGTTCTGTTACAACCATTTCTGTATGAGCCTAAGCAAAAACTTACTTGTGAACGATATCAGTGATATTGTTTGAAGTTTGAGCATTTTTTGGGGTCACCTTTTTTTGAAATGGGCACAAATATGGATCTCTTCCAGTCTCTTGTCTAAGTAACTCTCTTTAAAATTTCCTGCACAGACAAGCTGGTGCTTCCAGCGCTTCTTAGCCTTTTGAAACATTTCAATGGGTATTCCTTTAATTCCTGGAGCCTTGTTTTTGGCCAATTTATTCAATGCAGTTTGAACTCCTTCCTTCAGCACCGTTGGCTCTTGGTAAGCTGCTACTCCTGACATGGTGGATTGTTGACTAGTTCTTTTTGGTACACTGACTCTGTGTAGTCTTTTCATCTTCTCTTGTTGCTATCTGCATCATTCAATATTTTGCTTATAGAATCTTTCAAGATTGCCACTTGAAGCTTGACTTTTTTGTTAGATTCTTTCTGAGTGTGTTCTTTCCTTTTGATTTTCTTGGTCCTTGCCCATTTCGTTATAGCATTTGTCTTTGTCTTTTCAAGTTACCCTTTGAAGATTTCTGTTCGGCTTCTTGACCTCATCCTTTCTTCCATTGCTTTAGGTACTCTGGGTTTAAGAACAGATTTCAGTCTCTTCTGACATCCCCCTTGCTTTTCTTTGTTCTCCTGTATTTTTAGTGACCGTTTTCTTTTTCAAGAATGATGATCTTGATGTTCTCTCACAGCCCATCAGGTCTTCTGTCGTTCGTGTTCAATGCATCAGATCTGTTCTTGAGATGGTCTCAAAACTCAGGTGCGATAGACTCAAGGTCATATTTTGACTCTTGTAAATTTGTCCTAATTTTTTTCAACTGTATCATCAATTTACATCTGAGCAATTAATGGTGCCAATATTGCGTTTCTCCACTTTCTCTTCCCACAAATCGGTCAATTTCATTTGTGTATTCTATCTGGGGAAGTTAATGAGTATAGTTGGGTTTTGTGTTGTTGAAAAAAGATTCTTGCTGTGAAGACATCTTGGTTTTGCAAAATCTTATCGTGTGATCTTCAACTTAATTCCTATCACGAAGTCCGTAGTTCCCAACTTCTGTTCCTTCCTCTTTGTTTTCATTTTTTCCATTTATTTATGTAAAAATCATTTTACTGGGGACTTGTACAACTGTTATCACAATGATCCATCCCCTCACCCATCCAGCCATTGTATGTCAAGTACATTTGTTGCCCTTATCATTCTCCAAACATTTGCTTTCTACTTGAGCCCTTTGTATTGGTTCCTCATTCCCCCCATTCCTCCTTGCTCCCCTCTCCCTTATGTACCTTTAATAATTTATAGGTTATTATTTTGTCATATCTTACACTCTCTGATGTCTCCCTTCATCCATTTCCTTGTTGTCTGTACCTCATAGAGGAGGTTATATTTAGATTCTTATAATTGATTCTCCCTTTCTACCCCATCTTCCCTTTACCCTCCTGGTATCACCCTCTCACCACTGGTCCTAAAGGGATCGTCTGTCCTGGATTCCCTATCCTTCCAGTTCCTATCTGTATCAGTGTACATCCTCTGGTCTACTCAGATTTGTAAGGTAGAATTGGAATCATGATAGTAGGTGGGAGGAAGCATTTGAGAACTAGAGGAAAGTTGCATATTTCATTGTTGCTATACTGTACCTTGACCCACTTGTCTCTGCCCTGAGACCCCTCTGTAAAGGGATGTTGCTTCACCTACTGATGGACTTTGGGTCCCCAATCTGTACCCCCCTCATTAACAATGATATAAATTTTAGTTCTTTGCTGCCTGACCCCTTAGACACTTCATGATCACACAGACTGATGTGCTTCTTCCAAATGTGCTTTATTGCTTATGAGCCAGATGACCACTTGTTTTCCGTCAAGCCTTTAAAGACCCCATGCACTATATCTTTTGCAAACTGGGCATCATCAGCTTTCTTCACCACATTTGCTATGTACCCTCTTTGTCTTCAGTGATCATGTTGGGAAGGTGAGCAGCATGGAGTGCAAGTTTAATAGAACAAAATGTTCTTGCATTGAGGGAGTACTTGAATGGAAGCCCAAGTCCATCTGCTACTTAATACTAAACCTGTAAATATATACATGTAGATCTATTCAGGGTCACCATATATAAATATATTTACATATGTACATGCTTATATTTAGACCCCCATAAATGTCCTTAGCCTTCTACTTCTTTCCTCTATTTTCTTTTATTTTCCTCTTGTACTACTATCATGCTCAACCTTCATTTGTGTTTCAGTGATTTCTCTCAGATATGTTGTGCTTGATCAAGCCCTTCCAGACCTCCTACACCCTCATCACTCTTGTTTTTGGATCACTTGTTGTTCCACTGCCCCAGCTTTTGCATTCCAATCATCAATATCTAGCAATGTATTTTGATTGCGTCTTTGAGCAATTTCCAACTGAAGTAGTTGGTAGAATTCTTCTATTTCTTCATCACTAGCATTAGTGGTTGGTGGATAAATTTGAGTAACAAATGTATCGATCAGATTTCCTTGAAGATGGATGTATCTATTTCTATCACAAAAGGCATTGCACTTCATGATGAATTTAGTAAGGTCCTGTCTGACAATGAATGCCACACCTTCCCTCTTGATTGTGTTATTCTGGGCATAGTAAATTGGCCCTTTTTAATCCCAAAGGGCCAATACCAGTTCATTCCAGCTACTAATGCCTGGGATATTGATCTTCATGTGTTCCATTTCATTTTGATTATTTTCAATTTTCCTAAATTCATACTTCACACATTCCTAGTTTAGTTCTTTAGATTTTTGCTGCTGCTTCTCTTTATCTTGAATCATGCCCCATCAGCAAATGAAGACCCCGAAGCCTCTAATCCCATGCATTTTAATGGTGTCCCGTCACCAGGGTGGATTTACATCCAAGAAATCAGCTCCTCTTCAGTCACATTTCGAATGCTCCTGGACCCGAGGGGCCCAGCCTCTGGCAGAATCTCTGACGAGGTTCTGCTTCCTTTGTTTAGGCTTTCAGTATTTGAAAGTGCTTCTAAGCTATGCATACAGTTTTCAGTAGTTTCTTCCTTTCTTTGAAGTGGGCAACCTAACCCTTCTTCATTGTCTGTTCTTAGTCTGAAGAAGGACTCTAATCTCAAAGGTACAACAACATTCTCTCACTTTGGGAGACACAACTATAGTCTCAAACTGTTTCCTTTTCACTCTTCGTTCAAATGGACAAGGATCTAGCAGAGGGATTAGCAAATTACAGCGGCCCGTGGCTAAAGTCTGACCCACAAGTGGTTTTTAATAGTAAGAATTCAAGGTTGAATTAGAGTGATGTTTTCCCCTTGTGAATCCATTTAAGTTTCCTTTTTGAACAACACCAGTGTCATGTAGAGCTCAGTGATTTAAGTAAAAAAAAATTTTAAATGGTATGTCAAAACACCTGTGTTTGTGAGTTTCGCTTCATAACTACCACATTAGTCTTCCCACACTAATTTTCCTAGGCTAAATTATATTGGAGGGAATAATTACTGCTGTCAAATTCATCGATCAGTTGTGTGCAGCAGGAGGTTCGCTGGCCATTGAGGCAGGCCCTCAATGTGATGAACTGACACAGTGTCTGCAGCAGTGGCTTCCCACGCGGTTATTGTGAGGCTAGTCAGAACCAGATTTCAGCGTTTCACAAGCCACGGAGGGTTGCAGTCTGCTCCAAGGCACCAAAGAACAACTAGGCATTGGACGACAGTAAAGAGAAGATCGTGAACCTTACATTGTGGTTTAAGGAGAAAACTGTTAAGAAAATTTAAAGAGTGGAACGGCTAGAACTTAAGACATTATATTCTATAGATAAATATAAAAAAATAAGGGATAATGATTACTAGAGGAACACATTGCAATTTAACAGCAGAATCAAGAGGTATCTAATTGGAAAGGTTGCAGCTTGGTTATGATCCTTCGTAGCTCAGGGTGCCAGTTATGTGGATCTCTGGGGTAAAGAATGTACCTGATGAAGGAAACAGCAAGAGCCAATGCCCTGGCTAGTTCATTGTTTACAGACAGTATAGCGTTCCTTCTAAGACCACATTTGGTCAATATCAGATACAATAGAACCCTGCACCGTGACGCTAATCCATTCTAGAAGGAGTGTCAAGATGCAATGCAGTCAAGTTCTGAATCAAATTTCCCTATAAGAAGTAATGGCAGACAGATCAATCTGTTCTTGACCACTAAGTTTTTACTCTAGCCTTACTTTTTAATACAAAACATTATACAGAAATTTCAAAGTAAATAAGGTCAGGGTTAAAATAATTTAAATAAGAAACACAACATTAAAAAAGTTTTGAACAACTACAGTATGGCCCATACCTTGAGATTAATAAGGATCAGGATCTGTGGACCCGGATATGGATAGGAGGTATGGAGAGAGAGAGTCATTGTTTGGAAGGGGAATTCCCTTCCCTAAAATCAACTGATAGCTGTTTTTCAAGAGTTTTCCGTCTTCTTTGCCTTTCTTCACTAGGACCTGACTGGCTTTCTCTTAAAAAAAAAAAATCTGTCCCATGTGGTCTGGTGTTGGCATTTCCTTAATTTCTAAAAGAGTTCCCTAAACTATCATCAATGATATCAATAGCATAATTAATGAGTTCCTTATCATGATGATTCTTTAAAAAAATTTTTTCTTAGGACTCATGTTTTTTTTTTTTAAACTAAAAACAGTACAAAAGTCCACAAAAACTCAGAAAATTATAACAAACTGTACAGTGCAAAAGGTTTAAACAAGATGCACTCACAATGCCAAATAACTCTGAGTCACTGAAACATAAATTGGCTTTGTTTACAAAAGTCGCCTGCGTTGCGTCAGATTCCTATGTTTTGTTTGAGCTCTTATGCAACATTTTCTTGACATTTCACACCCAAATCCAAATATGTCGAATCCTGGGGTCCTAATGTAATAGAACCTAAATAGAACCATTTTCATCTCATCCCAATAGGTATCTGACCTTCATCACTGTAAATGAGAAGAGGCATCTCTGTGTCAGATCCAGAATAGGCACTGCCTTTCCTGAGATCGATGCTATTTGCCCAGCTGTGACATGCATCTGTGTAATGTTTGGACCTTTGAAGGAGTCTCCACGGAAAAGCTGTGTTCTGGGCACAAACTTAGATTTGAATGACATCTACATTAAAATGCAGTGAAACGGCTTCTCTTTGGGTGTCAGCGTCTGTTGGGCCTGGTCATTGTCATTGTGTTAGCCAAGAGGTGTTCTGGGTGAATGTTCACAACAATTCCCCTTCCTTCTTTAATTCTCTAAAATGTAGTCTTTCTGCCGCTTCAAGGTTTCCTGATGCACCGACACAGTAAAAACAGCTATGGATTGAGTTGGCACATTGTTTTTTAATAGGTGTCAGGTAATTGTGAACTGGAAATACTAGATGCAGGATGAATGGAAGAGAGTCTGAGGCTAATTTTGGACACTTCACCAGAGTCTCAAGATAATGTAGGGGAGAAGTGGTGACGCAGTCAGAGAAGCCCGCATACGTAAAGATCTGCACAGTCACAGCACGCATACTGGGTTAGACATTGGCATGCCTTCTTTGTACAAGTTTGGAAGAAATGAAGACAAGCTTGTGAAGGATGACCTTCTCTCATGTGGGAAGTAGTCTGATACAGCGTGCAGAGGAGCAGCCATGCCTACTAAGTATACACTTTCCTTATTCTAAAAGAATGTTACTATCCAATTTCCCCCAGACCCCCCATACCCAATCGATGGAAAATGCTTCTTATATGATGACTTTGCCACTTGAAACATCAACAAGGACATCCAGATTGCTTAGAGAACTACCTCCTATCACTTTATTTCCATGGCTGTCTATTTGAATTTTGTGCTTGATCACTAACAGGAGATTCTCAGAAACTTTAAAGACAAGCCATCAAAGGAGTGCATGTTAGAAAGTGCATTTGAGGAAGTGTGGGTGTGCAATGTTCTATATGATGCAATTATTCTATACATCAAGTTTAATTGTTATTGATTGGATCCTGATGTTGCTGTTAGGTAAGCCCTGGACTGCTAAGTTCAGGGTCGTCTCTTTCAACCCATCTGCTGCTCTAGAGGAGCAAGACATGCCGTCTACTGCTGTAAATTTTTACAAAGCCATGGAAACCCTATGTAGATGCTACGAGTGGGAACAAACTCAGTGCACATGGATACATAAAAATACTTACTATATTCATCTGGTGTCTTCAAGGGTTGAAGCTCAACATGCAGCCATTTAGCTGAGAAGCAACAAAGTCTATGTGGAGGAAGCACACCAGCCTGTGTGATCATGAGGTGTCGAAGGGATCAGGTATCAGGCATCCAAGAACAAAGAGTGATATCATTGAGCACGAGGGGCAGTGTGGAGTGGCGGCCCAAATCCTTCTGAAAGCAACTGGATATCCCCTTACAGAAGGGTTCTGGGGAGGAGATGAGCCATTCAGCAATGAAGAAATATACAACTCTCCCCTGGTTCTTAAATGCTTCCTTCCCCTCCCACCCCCTATCATGATCCCAATTCTACCTTACAAATCCAACTAGACCAGGTGATGTGCACTGGCACAGACCAGAACTGGAAACACAGGGAATCCAGGACAGATGATCCCTTCAGGCTCAGTGGTGAGAGTGGCAATACCCGGAGGGTGGAGTAGAAAGGGGGAACTGATTACAAAAATCTACATATAAGCCCCTTCCTAGGGGACAGACAACAGAAAAATGGGTAGAGGGAGGTGCCAGACATGGCAAAATAATAATAATTTATTTCATGAGGGTGAGGGCGGGCAAAAGGGGAAAAATGAGGAAGGGAGGCCAAGGGCTCAAGTAGAAGGCAAATGTTTTGAGAATGATGACGACAACAAATGTACAAGTGTGCTTGACAGAGTGGACGATGAGTTGTACGAGCCCCCACTAAAATGATTTGAACACATGCTGACTCTTAGTGTAGTAGGAGCTTTATTATTTTTGTTCTGTTTACTATGTCTTAAAATTGTGCTAGTGCCCAGCCTGGGTCCCTAGTTGGCATCTGCCTCTGAGTCCATGCTGTACAACCAGTGACCCTCAGAGAGGGCCGAGTGTGGGCGGCCCGGGACTGTGCCATGCCCCACAAATCACTGAGCTGCCGGACCAAAAGGGGAGATGACGCCAACCAAAGCACAGAAAATGGACTCCCACATCTGCCTCATCCGAACCTGGGCATGTTCACCCCA
This sequence comes from Nesogale talazaci, assembly GCA_004026705.1. NCBI lineage: Eukaryota > Metazoa > Chordata > Mammalia > Afrosoricida > Tenrecidae > Nesogale > Nesogale talazaci. The sequence continues at coordinate 15,696 of PVJH01015404.1, forward strand.
GAGGAGCAGCTGCAGCAGATGAAAGAGTGCTTCTTGAGAACCATCAGCTGAAAGAGGCCATGAAGCTAAATCATCAAACCATGGAGGGACAGTGAGAGAAACAAGGAAGAGTGCCAAGTTCTTTGAGATAGAGGGCAAAGAAGCCAAAGAGCGGTTAATATTCTTGAGTGTTGAATATGAAAAAACGAAGGAAGAACGAGGAAAACCTTAGGACAGAAGAAAGGTCACTTGAGAACCCAGCCGGCCACTCCAGGTTTCCCAAGGCAGAGTCAGAACTAGAATTGAAACACCTGAAGATGCAGGTGATTTGCCTTCAAGTTGAAAAGGCAGACCCTCTGGGCATTGTATCTGTATTACAACTCAAGCTCAACTCTAGTGACTCCTCTGAGGATGCCTTTGTTGAAATTGGGATGACTGTAAGTTTAAATTAAAAAAAAAAAAAAAGGAAAATTCTGGACAACTGGGGAAAAAATAACATTTCTTTTTAACATAAGGAAACCAAACAGTGTGGTGAAAGCTCTCACTTTTAAGAGAGTAACCTAATGCTTAAAAGCTCCCAAATTTCAGTGACATCAATTTGACATGTACTCATTGTGAGCCTGGAGGACAAGGCAGAGCTGCCCTTCTAAGTTACCAGGTCGATCACTCTTTAGGAGAGTAGAAAACCCCCGTCTTTCTCCTGAGCAGCGCTGTTGGTTTCAAACTTCAGATCCTGAGGTTAGCAGAAACTTATGTTACCGTAACTCCTGTGCTTGAAACATTTGTCATAGATGAAAGGAAAAACTGTTGATCGCCTTCTGTGATAAAATGAATAGCTCTTCCCCTCCCATCCCAGTATGTCCTGGCAAATCAGACATTTTCGCTACTGCCTTAAAAATGTAAACATAAGCTTTCTATCATTCTCCCCCCCCCCCCCCGCCAGATCTGGTCCCAAAATTGTGTTCAAGGGTGCATGTGAGTGAGTGTCATTTTGGTCAGATGGAGTAGACAATGACCCTTTAAACATTTTAAAACACTAGAACATGCTATTCAAACAAGTTCCAGGTGATTCTCCTTGGTGCTGGCACTTACTGCTTCTATTTGATACTGTTGTAGAAGCTCTATCCAGAGCAATAAGACAAAAATAAAAAAAAATTAAAATATTGGAAAAGAAAAAAAGTGCATCACTATCTTAATGAAAATTGTTTCCATGGAGCTTACTAAACTCTAGGCCTGTTCAGTGAATGTACTCCAACACTTTGCAAAGAAGATTATGGTTTTTTTAGTGTAAAAGTGTATTTTCATTACGATAGATTCATATGAAGGTTAAATATAAAAACAAACACATATGGAGGATTTGCTGAAGCCACTTTATTTAGGATAAGGAAAGGAAATTAAAGTCAAGGTACCAGAGGTTTTAGAGACTTTAGATGGCGATCATGAACACTGTTTTCCTCAGCGGCAGCAAAGTACTTTAGAAACACCATTGATGCGGCAGCTCCCAGAGCGACGTTCTCCACGGCCACACTGTCTTTCTCTGCAATAGCAGATAGTGATGCTCCTCAGGTCTGGATAAATAAAGACAACATCGGGCAAATTGAATGGTGGGTCCTGCGAGTGTGGTCAGCTAGAGGATACTGAAGAAATGACATGGTCGGCTGAGTGAGTGTGTCTTCTCAACTCAATATTGGTCAACACTTACAGGGTGTAACTCCAAATGGCCAATCTTGGTCACCCAGGATTAGAGACCTGCTTTGATATTACCTGTGACAATGCTGGACTCGGGGTAAACTAATCTTTAGTGTCCAGATGAAGCAGAGGAGAGGGTCAGGCACAGAGGGCAAGGAGGAAGAAAAGAGACCCAGACTAGAGACATTGTAAGATGCCAGGTTATCTACTGACAATAGCCACAAATACCTTATTATGAAATCAGAATTTACATAGTTGTCATAAATCAAAATATACACTATTGGCTCAGGTTTGGCGGTCTTGGTCACCTTTTCCCCACCCCAGTCTATTATTTATTTGCTATGCCCACGCCTTAATGATAAGTTTCCAGCACTTCATCCCACCTTATGTACACTTTGCCTTTTCATGCACAGGCTATAGGCATAACAAATTTCTGTCATGGAACTGGTGCCACTTTCCTATATAGAGCCACGGAATGAATGCTGAAAGTACCCTTGAAGACCCTGTATCTCCAATGCACCACTTTCCAATAATTACAAGGTGAGTTTGAGGGAACAATTACGCTAGAACCCCCAGTAACAAAATTTTTTTTCTTACTTGGGTCCTCTAGGGCTGAGCGTTTGTCTTCATCAAAGGAGACTGCCACGTCCTGGTCCTCCTCTCCAGGCTCTTCCTGGGCGGCAACCTCATCCTCTGTTTCTCGCAGGGGCTCAGTCTGGGCTTGAAGGGCCAGTAGGAGAATGGCAGCGAGAAGAGCCAGAGTCCTCATGGCTGTCAGTCACCAGGAGATCAGTGTCCTGTAGGAAGAAGCAGGAAGCTGGGTGTGTTGATGCGTGCAAGGAACCAGCCAGTATTTATAGGCCTGTCCAGAGAGCAGTCACTGATGAAGAGTCCCGTTAGAGAGAAAGTGTGTACTTGTTCTGGCATGGTGTTTTCAGGATTCTGGTCACCTTCAAAGTCTCTTTGATGTTACTTTGTTCTAGCAACTTTAATTGCAGTGACTATCTATATGTGTAGCATCTGTGCTTGGTGTAAGTTGACAAGGATGCTAACTAAGGACCTGATAGACTTTCTCACCTCCCATCTGCTTGAATATTTACCTCTTAGTATCCAAAAGAAGACAGTTGGTGGTTTTGTTTGATGATTTGAGGGGCAAGACACTTTTTTATTTTCTGAAAGTGGCTTTCTTGGAGCTGTAGACTCGAGGGTGAGACTTGGACTACAATGAAGTGGAGTGTGAATTTACTGGAGGACTCCAGGTTCATTAATGTTGTCATGAAGAAGGCCCTCAGGAGGGTTGGGAAGCAGACCCCTGGTAGGTCTGGTGTGCAGAGGACAATGGCACAAGGAGGCTTCTTGTAAAATGAACTTGAGATTCAGGGCAGGTGGGATATTAGACTATGCACTGATCACTAAAAGCAGAAGATAAACACTCGTATGACAGTTTACTTACATCTCTCTACACTCAGATATACTGATGTGTATAACTTCATTCTACATCTCTGAATTTTTCAATAAAATCTAATTCATGCACATGGAATAAAATACAACAGTTAGAAATAGTCATGAGTAAAAATGAATTACCAGTTTCTTTTTTGCTAGTGCCCAGCCTTTGCTCCAGAGGAGCATTATGATTCGTACTTAAACTCCTTATTTTGTGGTGCCTTGTTTTATTCATCTAGTGATAAATCTTAGATATCTTTGTATGTCAATATATGAAGAGATGCCTCAGTTTTTAAGCTTTGACATTTTCTAATAATTTTATATGCATTAACTAGTTCTGTACTTTAAAATTGCATTTTAATAATAAACGCAAATAATACAACCTTAATAATTAAACTTTCACATGTAAAAGAAAAATGGAAATACATTTTCTCATCTGTTGTTCTACCCATAGGTGACTAGATAGTTGAGCAAAATTGCTTGAAGAACATGAAACAGTTCAAAGAACATATCATGTACATTGTATTGCTATTTATACATTGCCCTCTACAGAGACTGTACATTAATAGTCATAAAAATCAATTCTTTTTTGGGGGGTGCATCACTGCCCTCTGGTGGTGGGAGTAGGAGACCCAGCCTTTGCTCCTGTGGAGCTGCTGCTGGAATTGAACCTCCATCCTAGTGGGCTGCAGTCCAGCACACAACCACTAAGCCACCGGGGCTCAGCCCTTATAGATAGAAAGTGTTTTGAAGGTTCCTGTTTTTATCCAATTTCCATAATGCCTTCCACCTGCTAGTGCTCAGGGGAGCAATATCCCGCAATCCCTGACATGCTGCTCATCATGACCAGTAAGCAAAGGGCTCTGATGACCTAAAGGTAACCCCAAGGAGAATATAATTTTAAAATAATAATAGAAATTGTTGCATTGTTATTGTTCTCTAATTTTGTTTTTGTTTTTGATTGGATCACCTAAGAAAGTTGATTCAAAGCCTTGTGTTTTGGACTTTTCTTGTGTTTTTGAAGGACACCAACCTGATACATGTGTTACAAAGCTTTTTGAACTTGTCCAGTATGCAAAGGAAACAAACTTGGTATCCTGTAATAGTTATCATTGTGTAGCCTTATAAATGAAGTTCGGCATGTTTTAATGTCTAAGGAGTGTTTACATTTACTACCTCAGATGTTTGCTTTTATTTTCTTCCCCCTTTAGGAAAGGAATTGTTGTTTTAAAACTGGTATATAATCACTTTTTATACCTTTAAAAATATTTATCATATGTATTTCAGATATTTTTCAGGTTTGGTAATTTCTCTTTCTAATTTTTCGTGCAAAAACCTTGGGTGTTTTTACTTCTTAATTGTTTTTCATGACTTCTGACTTTTCATTATTTTCCACTGAAATGTGTAAAGCTTGGTCTCTTGTATGCTTTCACCTTTCAGGCCTGGGTGTGACTCTGGTCTATTTCCTTTGCAGTAACTCAGTGCTGTCCATCCCACCTGCTCCAGCTTCTCAGAGGAAGATACATGTCATCCATGGCCTAGAAATTCCACCCTGTAAAGAATACCTGGCTACAGAAATGTGGTTCTGTTTTATTATTAAAAGGTTGATACTTCAATTCCAGAATCAACTACTTATTTTTGTGAAAAAAAAAAAACCACGGTTCATAAAGACAACAGTTATATGTCTTAGAAAGAGTTGCACTATGTATATCAAATATTCAGAAAAATGTGGAAAAGGGAGGGTTTTCCAAGTTCCCATTATTTTGACATATAAAGATGTCCACAGACAGACATATATCACATAGCTAGGGATAGCAGCTTGTGGTTTAAGCTTCCAGATAAGAGAAACTGCATAAGGGACAATTGACACCAAGGGAACAATGTATAGTTTATTCTCCATATCAGCTTCTCCTCCATATCTCTCTTTGTGCCACAATACTCACACGGAAAAATTACAATATAAATACAAAGTATATTCCTAATGAATGGCTCATCATCTCTGAGAAAATTACACTCAACCTGTACACGCACGAATAATTTCTAAATTTTCAGAGATATTCAGTACCCTGTGTGCACATCAGGTGCTGAACAACAAAATGGGTTTCCACTTTGCAACATCTTTGCTCTCCCCAAACCATGTACCCAGCATTCTTGATGAGCCCATCCTGTTAACAGTTGTTTGGTTTGAACATTTGCTCTCCCCAAACCATGTACCCAGCATTCTTGATGAGCCCATCCTCTTAACAGTTGTTTGGTTTGAACAATTGGTCTATGGACAGCTTTATAAGAATCCTGTCACAATTTTCTGAGACTAAGAATGATAGCATTGAGAATTGAGGATTGTGATGTCTTTTATTCTCCTACTAGAACAGAAGAAAGAAAAGCAAACAAAAATTATGTTGAAGTGTTTTCACTTAAAATTGCAAGAGAAAGATTCTAGTCTTTGTCTTTGTCTCATGATATATACATGGGAGTATTTCTCCTAAATTGGATTTTTTTCACAGCTATATATTTAAAATTTTTTTTAACAAAACAGCCTTATCACCTTCAAAGTATGATCACAACCAAAGTACTATTCATTACCTTTAATATGCTTGACAAATCTGTGATTCCATTTTTGAAGCATTTTTCAAACACATCTGTTGGTTGACTGACAGCAGCTCCTTCATTTTTTCCCTTAATTCTTCTATATCATCAAATCGTTTTTCTTTCATGTCCCTCTGCATGAAGCAAAAAGAAGCTGCATGAAGCAAGTTCAGATAATTAAGATGCCTGGGGCAAGAGGCATGCCATTTTCTGAAAAAAATATATACTGGTGCTCTGAGATGACTTGGTGAGCAGGTGCATTGTCAGTGTGGTAAAACCAGTCCCTGTCTGCCACAAATCAGGCTTATTTTGTGGTACATGTTTGAGCAATCATTCAGAACTTCTCATTAAAAGCTTGATTAACAGTCTGCCCTGGTGGACAAACACCAAATGCACTACAAGTTGTCATTTTCATCCATTCAGGAACAATGCAGAACAAGGTTTTATCCATCCAGAACAAGCTTTATCATCAGTTAGCATTTCACCTTTTTTGAAATAAGAAAACCACTTGTCCATTTGTATATTTCCCATAGCACTGTCCTTGTAACATGTACTCAACATCACAGCAATATCTGTGGCATTTTTCCCAAGCAGGAAACAAAATACCACATCTGCACACTGTCCTCTTAATTCAGACAATTCAAAAAACAAGGCCTGCACAAAACTGCTTCTAAGAAAAAATTTCATTGTGACCAGAAAGAACCCTCCCAAGTGATACCTCTAGTTGCACCAACTGAGTGATTTGATTGATGCACCCCTAGTGAGGAAAATGAGTAATAAGAAAACTCATCCCAGTCAAGCCTTTTCCATTTTGTTTGAGGGTGAGGTACCCCATAGATCTCTATATGTATGTATCTCACCCAGCTATAAGATATTGGCTTAGAATATAAATAACATCAATTTTAAAAACAGGTTTAGTTTGCAAGAATTCAAAAAATTTAAGAGCGTATATGGCTAATTGCATATCTTTTAGCACGAGTTCTGTTGCTTAATCATTTTTGATTTTGGGTAAAGTACTAAATCTCTCAAAGTTCATTTTTCCTAGTCGCATAAAAATGGCGAATGACAATATCTACTTTTCCCCGCCAAAGCTATCTTATTGGGAATTAATACAGATGTCGTATAATTCCATAGTTCAAATACATCTAGCAGTGTTGTACAATTGTTACCACAATAGTTTCAAAACTTTCTTTTCCTTCTTGAACTTCTTGACATCAGCTCCCCTTCCCCCCCCCTTCCCCTCCAGTGTATCTCTCTAGTCCCTTATTCTACTTACTGTTCCTATAACTTCATCAACCCTGGCTCTCATATACTGACCAACAGGCAAGCACGTAAGAAAAACATCAAGAGGGTCATCCCAAATGACAAAATGCATTTGAGATCAACCCCAATATGAACAAACGAAAAACAAGGGAATACAGAAAATGTTGAAAACCAGTTTAGGCTAGAGGCCCTGAGGGTGCAGTGATTACAGATTCAGCTGCAATCCAAAAGCAGGTTATGCTTAATGTGCATCACAGAGGGGCTCAAATAGACACTATCTACATAATAGGATCACTGCTATGTTCAATTAATATACTAGATGAAAATTACTAGCAATAAATATTAACTATTATAAGTAAAATAAATATTTCTATATATTCTGAGAGCATAATCAGAGATATAGTAGCTATCCAATTGATAATTATTCTGCAAAATCATGTAATACTGAATTCATCCTCAAATATAGATGTTAACTCAAATTCACTGCTATCAATGAAGAGAATCATGTAGGGCTTATCCATTGTATTCAAGAATAAATGGGAAGCAGTTTTTGGAGGTAGACTTGAAATCCAGGTGTTCTGTTATCAAATATTACAAGTAGTTCATGACATTTATTAAGTTTTATGTTGATAAAAATCATAGTAAAATGCATGATCTAAATTATAGCAGAACTTTGAGAGCTAATAATGAAAGTAGCCTCCATGAGCCCTTTGGTAATCCTAATAATAGCATCATTAAACTTACTAGATGATATATACTTTAAAAGGTTATTTGGACAATGGAGTATTCATATCAATGGAAAATTTTTCATCAAAAACACATGGGTTTTTCACTTATGAATATTTAAAATATAGGGGATTGAATCATATTTAAGAAAACAATGAGTGTGAGAAGATGTCAGTTACATTATCTACTGTCAACTTCAGTGAAGGGATGGAGTCTAGCCTATCAATCAGATTATAGCCAATGTGTGGGCATGGCCTTCTCACAAATATTCTGGAAGCTTCTGTCTTCCTCTCCAGAGTGAAATACATATTTTCCCTGCGAGACAATCCTGTTGACTAGCCCCTTGGTGCTATGCTGATGGAGCCAGGTCCCTGGAACTGGAGGATCTACATGGAGACCAACACCAGTGCTAAGATGCTTCCACTGCCACTGGATCCATAGGACTTTCCATCCACTGCCTTGTGATCTTTCTGCAGCGGGCCTCATTGCATGTGCTGTGTGAGTCTGAAGAGGAATCTGTAGACTGGTATTGTATATTTGGACTAAAATTGGACTTATTGACTTGATCTGGACTGGGATGGGATGCTTTTTCAATATACAGTTATTCTTTTACGTAAAGCTCTTTCTTTGTTTTTTTTTTTGGCGGGGGGGCATCACTGCCCTGGTGGTGGGAGTAGGAGGCTCAGCCTTGCTCCTGGAGAGCTGCTGCTGGATTTGAACCTCCACCCAGTGGGCCGTAGTCCTGCGCGCAACCACTATGCCACCGGGGCTCAGCCAAAGCTCTTTCTTTTTTAATATTATTTTTCCCTATAATCCTAACCCTGTAAAGCTCTTTCTTATACACACATGAGTGTCTATGAATTTCTTTCACTAGTCAACCTTAACAGAGACAAAGTGCAACAAGACTCATTCAGGTTGGCAGAAGGATATCTGTAAAGCTAAAATGTTTCATAAAAGCTAAGAAAGTTTGAAAAATGACAAATGCATGGTTGCCTTTGGTTGCCTAAAGTAATAGGTTTGAACCACAGTACAATGACTTCAAAATCCATGATCTTGGGGTAGTAGTCCTCTCACTGTGACATTACAGCTTTAAAAGCTCAGAAAAGCAAATTTATTTCTTTAAACAGCAGCAGGTATGTTTAAAGTGAAATCCAGTTCTCTTAGAGGGATTTCAGGACTTGCATCCTTCTGCTGCAGCTTATGTAGTATGCTGTGCACCTCAGGATGCCCACATCTAAACTCCAGGTATCCTAGGATATGGGACCTGGATCACCAAACACTGAAAAGAGAGCTGGTTAAAAATGTAGGATTACAAGCTGAGCCTCGGTGGCGTACGTGGTTGAGTGCGAGACTATGGCCTGTGGGCTTGGCGGTTCAAATCCAGAGGCGACTCTCAGGAGCAGCACTGGGTAGTGCCCACGACCACCAGAGGCAGTGATGCCCCCCCAATAAAAAAATGCAGGATTAGCTATCTGATATAGGGTGGATTCTCACCTTGGGAATCCATTTAAGCATCTCCCCGAAGGGCAAGTGCTTCCCCAACCCCTACTGTACCGAGGAACCGAAGCAAAATCATCTTCCTAAGCACAGACACATCTACTTATCTTCTTGATCATGCATCGCCACTAACATGCATGACATCAGATTAAAAAATTTATTGGGGGGCTCTTATAGCTCGCAAAATGATCCATACATCAATCATATCAAGCATACTTGTACATATGTTGCCATCCTTATTTTCCATATATTTACTTTTTATTTGAGCCCCTGGTATCAGCTCCTCTTTTTCCCTCCCCCATGACACTTTGATCAATTATCAGTTATTATTTTCGTATCTTACATCCACTGCTGTCTTGTCCTTCCCCCACTGTGATGACTGTTGTTTGTCACCCAGGGGTGGTGTCGGTGGTTATGTGTCCATTATTGTGATCAGTCCCCCTTTCTTCCCCTCCTCTCCCAACCTTCCCCCTAGCCTGCTGTTATTGCTACTCCCATTTCGGTTTCTGGATTCCTGTGTCATGAGATCTTATCTCTTATATCTTTTTGATAGAGTGCCATAAATTGGGGATGCAACAGGATTTGGCAGTAGGAACCAGAAAACTTTTTTCCTTATATGGGCTTCATATGGTCAATGTAGTATCTTTGAAATTTTTTTTTCAGGGAATAGCCACAGACTTCATGATTTCAGAGACCACCTAGCAGACCTTCGTCACAAGTTTGCTGTGAAAATGGGTGATCATGGCTTGGCTGCTCAGGGCAGTTGATAGAGAAGATATGAGAGGGGAGGGACTTTCCCCAAACCTCCCCAAATTGAAGAGGGTTAGCTTTTATGTAAACTTATGGCATATGTGGTGCTTTTGTAAGTCAAACAGTGAAAATCATTTCAATGATCTTTGACACTGAACAAAAAATTCCAATTCTTGTACAAGTTAGCAAACATTTTTTTCTATTTTAAAATTAGCATATTTATCACAAAAAGTACCCAGATAAATGGCCCATGTACTTTGACATTGATTACCTTTTTTTAAAAAAGACAGTTTTATTGACACACAATCCACATATTATACAATTCAATAGTTCGATGATGTCACAAAGAGTTGTACGATCATGACCACAACTTTTAAACATGTTCTCCTTTTGTTAGCTCCCCCTTACCCCTTAACCTCCCCTGCTATATGCCCAAGAAACCATTGATTCAGTTCTTTTCTCTAGGTTTAACTACCCTGATTTTTTATTTATAAGAAAAATGTTTATTTGCATTTCTTGAATCAAAATATATTAAAATACAAGTTTTACATTTGTTTTTGGGATAAAATAATGTTGCTTTGAAGATGCTAGAAAAATCAAATATTAATAATTACTTAATATATCTACACATAAGTTCCTGAAAAGTAGCTTCCTAGTCATACCCCTTTATTCTTATAAGATACTGAAATAATTCAGGAGGAATTTTAAAAGAGCAAAATAAATTGATTGATTTTCTATTACTGCAGAAGTGTCGACATCTTATTTAACTATGCATGTAATTGTCTTCAAAAATCTAAAAGATATGATTCCTTTTTTTATTAAATCATTTTATTGGGGACTCGTACATCATTGATCACAATCCACCCATACATAAGCACCTTTGCATGCCTGCTGCCCTCATCATTCTCAAACCATTTGCTTTTGCACCTGAGCCCCTGACTTCAGCTTCTCTTCTTTCCCCCTCCCATCATTCTCCCCGCCCCACCAACCCCTGCTATTTTATAAATGATTCTTATTTTGTCATATCTTACACTGCCTGACGTCTTCCCTGGCCCACTCACTCTTCCTCCAAGTAGGAGGTTATGTGTAAACCCTTGTAACTGGCTTCCCCTCTCTACCCCACCCTCCTTCCGCCATCTCTACTCCCACGACTGGTTCATCTGTCCTGAATTCCCTGTGTTACCTGTTCCTGTCTGTAGGTGTACCTCTTCCAGTCTAGCTGGCTGTTTTTCTTGCACAGAAAAATGCACACAAAGAACAACAACAAAACAAACAATAACAAAGAAAAAGAGCAAAAAAACAAAAAACCCACAAAAGCTCAACCTAAAGTGTTATAGGCCACTAAAGCTGCTGAGAAATGACTTCAATATTTTTGAGATGCTTTCCCTTCTTTTGGAAAATTTGGAGGTATTCCTCACATGCTTATGTCTTTAGTCACCGCAGAAGTGTGTATTTTATCGATCTTATGCATACTCCTTATAATACTGCTCAAAGTCATGTCTGAGTTGTTGGCCTTAGATGCTAAATTGTATGAAGTGCATTTATGTACTTCCCCTTTCCCCCCTGCAGGGGTGTAAGGCAGAGATGGGATGGTCAAAGACGAGTAAGATTGAGTCCGCATCTCTCAACCTAAGACAGGTCATGGTCGCCTGGAGGACTGTGGCTGATGACGGGTAAGAGCGGTTTGGGGACTTGACAACCTAAGACAGGCACAAGCATCTGCCGGTGTTCTGGGTGCGAATGCTTTGTATAAATAAAAAAAGGGGAGCTGTTGTAGGCCACTAAAGCTCTGTTTTGAAACAATTAAAGACTTTGTGACTTAAATGCCAGTAGCTGTTGCTTGACTTTGCGCTTTAACATTGTACACGCAATAAAGAATAGAGACTGTTTCTCAGTCCTGAGAAATCAGAATGTTTGCAGGGATGTCTAACTTGGCAGAACAAAAAAGTTGTTGGTGTGCACACCTGCTTAGTTGTGAGATAACGTGACTCTGAGTTGTTTCTAGATTGTTAAAAACAAGGGGTAAAATAAACTCGGGGCTTGGGTTTTCACTGTTGCCCCCCCAATGTCTTCTTCTCTCCTTTTTTTCCCTAATCTTCACTCCCCCTTTCAGGACTTCTCCACTTGTCGGCTGGCACCGACAGAATGGCGCCCGAGAACAGAGAATCTTTCTTAAAAGCAGTTTTGCATAAAGCTCGTTTTTTGTGATGACCAATTTAAGAAAACAGTGTGCAACTGAGAAATTTTGTTTCCTGCTTGGGAAAAGTGCCACAAAAACCGTTATGATGTTGAACATTGTTTATAAGGACGGTCCTATAGGGAAAACTCAAGTGTGCAAGGGGTTTTCACATTTCAAAAAAGGTGAAATGTTGATTGATGGCAAATTTCATTCTAGATGTCCATCAACTTCTCAAATGGATGAGAATGTCAACTTGTAGTACACGTAGTTTGTTCCACCAGTCAATCAAGCTTTCTATTAAGAGGTTCTGAAAAGATTGCTAAATAGTGTGCAACAAAATAGACCTCATTTGTGGCAGACAGGAAGAGGGGCTCACGCCGTCATCTCAGGGCCCCAGGTCCCCCCCAACACAAACAGCATGCTTCTCTTGCCCTACACACCTTACTCACCTTACCTTGCTCCTTGCGACTCTGTTTTTGTTCTGAAAATGCAGAGAGACATGAAAGGACAGTGATTTGATGATATAGAAGAGGTGAAGAAGAAAAATGAGGGTGCTGCTCTCAGCCATCAAAAAAGAGGAGTTAGAAAAACTTCCAGAAATGGAGTTGCAGATTTAGCAAAGATTTTAAGTATAATGGATAGTACTTTGAAGGCGATAAGGTTGGGCTTTTTTCTTATTTTTTTTGATAAGGTTGTTTGATAAAAAATTTAAACATATAACTTTGAAAAAAATTCTGTTTTTTTGGGGGGGTATCCCCTTGTATATTTCTGCTTCACCTTAGAAGTGTCATTGACATTTTAGGGTAGAGAACATTACTAATTATTCTCTTTGGTGCATAAGGTAATTCTGTTGATAGTGTCATTCATGTAGCGAATGATAAGTCATCAAACATTTTAAAGCTAGTGTTATTGTTTTTAGCTTCTTAAAAGTAGACCCCGACACATGATTGCACCATGAATAATAGAACGAAATGCCAACAAACCCTGTAACATCTATATGATCAACTGCAATGTGGACCTTCCTTTGAATGACTTTTTTTTAAGTAGATCACCTCACTTTCAGCAAGCAAGTTGTACCAGAGTGTTAATGAACCTTCTTCCAATCATGATATTATATTCTTCATCACATAATCAAATTTTCTCTGATTATGCGCTTAACTTACAGATTGAATAATAATGGTGAAATGACAGCCTTTCTGCATATCTTTTGTTATTTTAAACCAGGAAGAGAACAACTGCTTCTTGATTCACCAGGATCCACATGAGCACAATAAAGTGTTCTGGAGTTCCCATTCTTCTGAATTTTACTCATATTGGATTATGATCCTCACAGTTGAATGCCTTTTTTTTTTTGGCATCACAGCTCTCCGGTGGTAGGAGTAGGAGGCCCAGCCCCACTGCTGGAATTGAACCTCCATCCCAGTGGGCCTGAATGCCTTTGTATAAGGAATAAAACACAAATATTTTTCTGGTATTCTCTGAGTCAAGATCCATCTGATATCAACAATGATAACTGCTCTTCCAAGTCCTCTTCTGAATCCAGCAAGAACTTCTGGCAGTTCACTGTCATTCATTTTATTGCTGTAACTTTTGTAAGATGATCTTCAGCAACATTTTCCTTGCATGTGATAATAAGGTACTGTTTGATAATTTCTGCAATCTGTTGTGTCGCCTTTTTTTTTTTTTGGTGGTGGAGGGAATAAGTCTAAATACAGATATATTTGAGTTGTTGGCCAGGTAGTTGTTTTCCCATACACCCATATTGAGGTAAATGAAAATAGTTTCAATGTTGCTGTTAGGTGTCATGGAGTCAATTCCAACTCATAGAAAATCCATATAAAACTGGACAAAACAGGGCCAATTTCCACCATCCTCACAATTGTTGCTCTGAGTGCGCTGGTGTAGCCACTGTGTCAATCCATGATGTTGAGGGTCTTCTTCTTTTTCTCTGCCACTCTACTTTACCAAACAAAATGTCTTTCTCTAGGGACTAGTTTCATGTAATCACATGTCTCAAGTATGTGAAGTTTTTTCATTTTTGCCTCTAAGCCATATTTCTGATCATACTTCTTCCAAGACAAATCAGTTTATCCTTTTTAGCGGCCCATGTTTGCTCAATAGTCTTCTAGAATATCACAATTCAAATGCATCAATTTTTCTTTGGTCTCCCTTAAGCAAGGTCAAACTTTCATGTGCATGAGACAATTGAAAATACAATGGCTTGGGTCAGGCACATCTTTGTCCTCAAGGTAACATCAGTTGCCTTTCAATACTCTAGACTTTAGAGTCTAAAGAGGTCTCCTGTAGCAGATTTACAAAATGCAATATGTCTTTTAATCCCTGGCCCACGACTTCAATGAGCATTGATTGTCGATCCAAGCAAGGCAAAAGTCTTGGCAACTTTGATCCTTTCTCTATTTATCATGATTTTGTCTCTTAATCCAGTTATGAGGAATTTGGTCTTCTTTATTTTGAGCTTTAATGCACACTGGAGGCTGGAATGCTCAGGCTTTATCAGCAAGTACTTCAAGTTCTCATTTTCAGCTAGCAAAGTTGTTTAATATGCACAAGCCTTCCTCCCTTCCTCCAATTCTGATGCCACATTCTGCTTCACATAAGCCAGCATCTCTGATTATTTACTCAGCATTCAGATTGAGTATATATACTTACAAACTACAAAGTTGTTGCTTATTTTTCCTGAGATTAAGTCATGCAGCATTCCCTTGTACTGTTCTCACAACTGCTTCTTCATTGTGTGAAAGTCCTGCATGAGCACATTCAATTGTCCTAGAATTCCCAGTCTTCCTGAGGCTATACGTAGCATATTATGATCCACACATTCAAATGTCTCGGCATAGTCAAAGTAAACATCTTTCTGGTATTCTCCATTTTGAGTCAAGATTCACCTGACATCAGCAATGATATATCTTATCTTTGGACTGCTGCCATCATTATTTGATGATAGTCAGCAAAATTTTATTTCCGTGCGATACCGCCAATATTGTTCTCTAATTTGAGCATTCTATTTCATCGCTTTTCTTTGAATATGGATCTTTACACGTCAGTTGGCCAAGTAGCTGTGTTCCAAATTTCTTGGCATAGATGAGCAAGTGCTCTCATTGCCATCTTTTGCTCTGTGCCCAAACAGACAATGATCCAGTCTTTGTTGAAGTTCTTAGCTATTTTCCATGGAACAGTTAACATACTGCAAGTTCTTTAACTAACATAGACTGCTGGGTCCAAGGTCAAGGAAGCAAACAGCAGTGTCCTCCCCTGGGTTAGGCAAGCAGAGTCTGCCCACAGGCAGTGAGCAGCAGGGTGTTTCACCAATAATCGGGTAACTTGTGAGCTTAGGAGAGCAGGCCTGGATGGGATATTGCCTGGATGGGATATTGAATGTAAGCAATGCAAGGCGACTAGCCTCAAGTCAAGCGATGTATGCACCAGCAGCTTGGCGAGGCAGGTCTCAAAGGAGCCTCAAGCTCTAGTGACATGATCCACAGTTTGATCTGGCCCACCGATAGAGTAGCTCACTGATGGAGGCAAAGAACTAGCGAAAGCAGCAGCATGCTACAGCCTGCTTGGACCTACAGAGAGCAAGAGAGAAGGGAGCTGACCTTGCAAAGCCCTCCAAGCAAACTGCAACCTGATTAATCCCACATGTTCCTATTGGCCAGGTTGGCACAACAAACCTATCAAGCTTATACATATATTAGTGTCACTGATTTTGTTTCTCTATAAAACCTAGTCTTACACAAATAGTTGCTGTGTTCTAGAGAATCATCTTTCTGTGGAATGGGCACAAACATGGGTCCCTTCCAGTTAGTTGGCTGTGTAGCTATTTCTTCCAAGTTTCTTGCCATGTGTTCCCAACCCGCATCAGTTTATTGAAACATTTTACCTGGTATTGCATAAACTTCTTGAGCTTCGTTTTTTTATCAATATCTTCAGTGAAGTTTTTGATCATATACTGCCTATTGAAATGGTTGCATATTGACCAGTTCTTTTCACACAGTAACTCTATTCTTTTTACCTTATTTTGATATTCACATGTCATTCAATAATTTACTCATAGAATCCTTTCCTTTAATACTGGAATCTGAGGTTTCAATTTTTATTCAGTTCTTTTAGGTTGAGAAATGTTAAGTCTGTTCTTTCTTTTTTGTCCCTAGGGTCCAGTCTCAGGGCCAGTAAATGATGGCCCATAGGTAAATTCTCACCCACTAATGTTTTCTTGTAAAATCCTGTTGGATCATAGTCACATTCATTATTTGAGCATAGTCTGAACCAACTTAACGGCAGTGAGTTTGGTTTGCTTTAGCAGTCTCTTGGTAGTGTAGTCAATCAACTTCTCAGCTTCTGACTGAAAGGTTGATGGTTTGAATTTATGCAGAGGTACCTTGGAAGAAAGGTCTTGTGATTTGCTATCAAAAAGCACAACTCTGAAAACCTTGTGGTATAATTCTCCTCTGAAGTATCTGGGATTTCCATGAGTCAAAATCATAATCAACTTGATAGCAACCATGATTTGGTTTAGGTTTTAATTTATGGCTGCTTTCAGGCTATAAAGGTCTTTTTTAATGCCATAAAATAAAAGTTCTATGAAAATATGGCATCTTAGACTGAGGTTGAAATGGAAAAAAAACCTGAAGTTCTGGGACATTAAACTAGGTGTTTGAAGAGACATAATTCGTGTGTCTGTCTGGGCTAGTACACAGATTTCTTGCTTCCTTCCTATAAAATTTTGATCTGGTCTAAACTCTACCTGACAAGTCCAGGTGGACTGAAGAAAGTACACTAGTAGAGAGGGGAGCTGGAGATATGGGGAAACCAAGATGGATGAGCCCTTTTGGGCCATTGTTAGATTGGAGCTGCTGGAAGGGTGGAGAGAAGGTGCGGTAGAGAGATGGAGCCAACTGCAAGGATATACACAGAAGCTCCTATTTGAAAGATGGGCATCATAGGAGTGGGTTAGGGGAGAGATCGGGCAGTGTAAGATATGACAGAACAAAGATAATGTATTGAGGGTTGGTGGGGAGGGGAGAGCAGGGGAAGAGGGGAAGGGTTGGAAAAGCCGATACCAGAGTCTCAAGGGAAAAGGCGGATGATTGGAGAACAATAACAGTAGCAGACCTGTGAAAGTGCTTGGCACAGTAAGTTTATTTATGTATTGTGAAAAATGATGTATGAGCCCACAATAAAATGATTTTTAATTTTTAAAAAAATTAAAAAAATTTTTGATCATGTCTTACACCTAGAATATCCTGAGCTGAGTGGTACTTCTCTCTCAGGAAATAGTGTGCTAGTCCACGTCGACTAGAGAAACAAATTCAAAAACATGCATATGTATATAAGAGAGAAGTTTATATATATAAGAGGAATGGAACATTGGGAAAACATCCCAAACCAATCCACTCCAAGTCCATAAGTCCAATATTAACCCATATGTCTGATACCAATCCATAAGTCCTCTTCAGATTCACGAGCACATGCAACAACACCAGAATCATCACAGGACAGTGGATGCAGAGACTTGTGTCTCCAGCGGTGGTAGAAGCTTCTCAGCACTGACAGTGGCCTCTCTGGGGCTTCCCAAGCATCCCAGCATTGGCAGGAGTCTCCATGTGGCTTTTCTGGCTTCAGAGGTCTGGATCCATCAGGGAAGGCCCATGTGGCTTCTCCTCCAGGATGTTTCACAGGGAGCCCGCCTTGTGTCTTGTCAGTAAAACATCTCCTAGAGACTGAGCTGTAAGTCTCTCACACCCATGGGGGAAATATCATGAGATTTCCCAGAATCCTCAGGAGAAAACCATGTTCACACAGAGGACTCGTTAGCTATCTTCAGATTGACAGGATAGACTCCACCCCTACACTTTCAATCATGAAAGTGACATGAGTACAAGACTGCCGCAGATAGCATCATAATATTCTACTTTGACCCCATTTGGGATTGGACTCTCATTGGCTATTGCTGTAATTAGTTGTCTTTGTATTAAGAGTTAGTTAGATGGTTCTCAACCTGTGGATTGCAACCCCTTTGGGATTCGAATAACCCTTTCATAGGGTTCACCTAAGACCAACGGAGAACACATATTTCCAATGGTCTTAGGAACCAAGACACTGCTCCTATGGGTGTCTCCAGGTGGTCTATACACAAGCAGATACACCCACATATGAGTACCTGGCCTGAAGACTGTTGCCACGCTACACCATGCTTCAAGACAAAACTTCATTTATTTGTCATTAGAAATAAATATTTCACAATATATAATTGCACATTGTTCTATGTGGTCAACTACTATGCTTTAATGATGTTCAGTTTGCAACAATGAAACAGTAGCAAAACTATAGTTCTGAAGTAGCAATGAAATAATTTTATGGTTGGGGGTCACCACTACATGAGGGACATGGCTAGAGGAGGGTTGAGATCACTGGGTTAGATGGAGTGAAGGCAGTGAGTTATCTTCATAGTGGTGATTTCCTTGGAGGTGAAGATTTCTCTAATGACAACAGCAGCTTAGGTCATTGGGGAGTAAAGAGTTCTAGCCTTGTTTTTATGTGTGTATATTATGATGACACGCAAATTGATGAAATAGCTATCCTTGAGAGGGTTGGCCACTTCCAATTGTTTGGTTACATAGATCAAAGGCGGTAAAGGGTAGGTGACTCAACAGAAATTATCCTGTTGCCCATGCAGGCAGACTTCTTTGATGTCTGCTTAACGTAGTGATACCAATGGTTTGATTCACCTGGTGTCTAAGCTAATGGTGATAAACCTAAGTATAACCCTTCATATGCCCCTGTATCTAAATATATGCTGCCTCCCTACCATGCCCATGCAAAGCACATCACATTTGCCCCATTATATTGAAATCTGACTAAATGAAGGGGTCACATCTTTGAATCTGGGGGTAGAAGAGAATACAGATCATGTACTCATGTTTCTCTAAAACTATGAGAATGCAGTCCTGAAAACCTTATGAATCATATTTGCCACATATGGGAAACAGAACCCAGAGGGTGCATGCAGACATATCCTCTACACTCATTTAAGAAGTCTGGGAAGCCAGGATTCTTATGGAAATAAGTCTTCACATTTGTGGGGTGCAAATGCATCCCAGTCACATTCTTCTAAGTGAAAGTTAGTCCCCATGTAGTCCCCTGTAATAATGCCAAGTTTAAGGTGCTGCTTGCAAGCCTGTGGCTTCTTACTTTACTCTTGAAGTTTAACTGCTTGAAGACTATCTGCCTAACAGTTATCTGCTGTCAAAAGCAATCAGACCACTTAACCCTAAATATGGCCCACTCCCTTCTGATAAAAATCATAGATTGTTCCCCTGGAGAAGAGCTTAGGAGTACTTAAGATCAAGCCAACCCAGTGTCGACCAAGGTTAGGCTACCACCTTAACTCTAGAACCAGCTCATCCTGTTACTACAAACCTTCCTGTCATATGTAAGTCTCTAGTACTTCCCTTCTGATTGAAAGGATACCACTAGCTTTCCCGCTCATGTTATGTATGTGCTTATGTAAGTGCTTACTGTGGCTTGCACACCTGAGATTATATAAGTCTGTGGGGGGAAATACATTCCTCCTTCTCTTGGTCGCCATGAAAGAGGTGAACCCTTGCATGCCTTGTCTCTAGTTCCTTTCATTTACCCTCAATTCTACAACAGCTTCTTATATCCACTTGGTTGTGGAGATTTGTCCTCACAGACCTGCTTCAAGTAAACTGAAGCTGTTTCTGGGATCGTGTGCACATTGGGAAAGGTACAAATCATGTCTAAGCTGAAAAACACAGATTCTTTGTGTTGCTCTGGCACCATGCAGCAAGATATGTACCACTTGTAGATACTCTCAGATCACTTTCCATAAAAACAGCCCACTTCTCCTGGTTCATGAGTGTTTTGTTTTATATCACCAGTCGCATTGTCTACAACAGGGAGGAGTTTTTTTCCTTAATATCCACATGTGTGAGTGTCATAGGAGGAGATCTGATATATAAATTTTAACCAACTGGACAGAGAATAGTAAAAGCTGATAGATTAAACATAAAAAATTCTCTTCTGAGGTAGAATTGTGATATCTCACTTGAACCATACAGAGAGAATCATCAGTAGTTTGTGGTGGCAGATTCCAGAACACAAATAGAAAACTAAGTAGAAGTCATTAGTAGAAGAATTAAAGATGATAGAGCAAAGATATATCAAGCATAGTTAGAGTCTCTAGAAGCAGAAACAGAAATCGGAAATGCTTAGTTTTCAAAATAACAAGTAACATAATGAAGCATAGATAATGCTATCTTTAGGAAGTAAAAAATCATAGCGTCAACACTAACTTAGAGAAACCTGGTAGGAGAGAGTATAACTGCTCTTAAGGTTTTTTGAGATGAGACACTTTTTTTTTAAATGAGCAGATACTTCCATTTTTCTCCAGCAAGTAGCTGGTAGATTTAAACCTTTGACTTTTTAGTTAGGAGTCTAACAAATGAGCAACTGCATTACCTGGACCCATCTCTTCCAAGTATCTCAAGGTCATGTTCATGCTTCCCTGGTAAGAGGGCAGTTAATGAGTTAGAGTTAATCAACATACCGTACGGGTAGAGACTGGGAAGACTGTGTTTGATATATTTGCTATCTTCAAAGTAGCTTTGATGTCTCAGGGATCATTCATTACAAAATTTTATATGTATGATGTCTACATTGACTGTTGTGGTGAGTTAATGATAAGGATAGCAATAGCCCTTCTCACTTTCCAAATGTCTGAATATCTGCCACAAATGCCTCTCTTTTATAAGAAATCATTATTTTCAAGTCAAAGATCAGGTTTAGAAGAAATCTTATACCATAAATTATTATTGCTCATTGCAAATTGTGCTTATACTCTGGGCCATATTCTTTTCCTTAAAGTATTAAATAGAACATAAAGCTTAGAGCTTTGGACAAAGACAAGTCTATGTTTTACAGTTGAAATAGTGGGTTTTCTTATGGTTGAATATAGAGACTCATAACAATATAATTTACTTCAAGTAAGATAAGGCATAGACTGAAAATAGGAAGGAATTAAGAGGAAAGAAAGTCAGTTCAAGACTGGATAGAAGTCATGTAGCAATATTCTTTTATGTGCTTTACATTTAAATGTCCTGAAAAAACCAAGCAAGCTATGAGGTGGATTTGAAAAAGAACATGAAGAAACAGAATTAGTGCTTGTGGCAGTCACCTAATGTGGTATCAAAGTGAGGATTATGTGTGGAGGGGTGAAGTCTAGCCTGTCAATCTGAAGACAGCCAATGAGACACCTCTGTGTTGGCATGGCCTTCTCCTCTGAGATTTTTGGGAAATCTGGTAATTTCCTCTTGAAAGCAGGACACTCACTCACTCCCTGAGAGACCCTTGACTGACAAGGCTCATTTCCTGTGAGACATCCTTGAGAAGGAGCCACATGAATCCACCCTGATGCAGCTCTGGGTGCTGAGAAGCCATGCAGAGACCCCTATCAGCACTGAGATGCTCACAATGCCTTTGGATCCAAAGACTTTCTACCCACTGTCCTTGTGAACGTCCTGCATTCACCATCATTGCATGTGTTTTGTGAGTCTGAAGAGGATTTTATAGACTGGTTTTGGACATATTTGCTAATATTGGACTTATGACCTTGGATTGGGCTCGGATGGGATGTTTTTTTTCAATGTCCAATTGCATGTGCACGTTTATGAATTTTGTTTCTCTAGTCTCCCTGGACTAACAACAGTTGTAATGTGATATTTCAATGAACTTTAAAAAAATCTGTTCATAGCATGACGATGAGACAGGAAGATGGTAAAGGGAAACAGAGGAAAGATCAAGGAAGCAAAGTTTTAGGTAGAGGTATAAACATAGATATGTGCAGATTAAATATATTGATTAATAAAAATAAAGGTATTGGCCTATGTACACAATACATTGAAGTAGTGGATGGACTTTGGATCTCTTCTCAAGGCCCCCTTAATGCAAAAACAATTTGTTCTAATAACCTGGTGTTCTGCAATGTTCACCCTCCCAACACAATTGCTGAAGACAAAATGGGTGCATAAGCAAATATGGTGAAGAAAGCAGCTGGCGCCTGGCTACCAAAAGATGTAGTGTCTGAGGTCTTAAAGGCTTGAAGTTAAATAATCAGTCTTCTAGCAGATAAACAACAAACTCACATGGCAGAAGCACACCCCTCTGTGAGATCATAAAGTGTTGATGGAATCAGGTAACAGTCATCAGAAGACTCAAAGCAAACAAGTCAAAACATATTGTTGAGAACAAGGTGATCTGGAGCAGAGACTCAAAACCCATCTGTAGACAATAGACATCCCCTCACAGAAGGGTCACAAGAATCTACCAGTGCACAGGATAGCACAGATGAAGCACACAGTATTCCTTGGGTTCTTCAAGGCTCCTCTTCCTGCACTATTGTAACCCCATTCCTGCCTTCCACTTCAGGCTAAACTTGAATCTGTACACTGGAACAGATAAGAGCTCATGACACAAGGAATCCATATCAGATAAACCCCTTCAGAACAGAAATGGAAGTAATGATGCCAGGAGGGTAGGAATGAGGTGGGAAAGGAAAGGGAAGAAGGGGGAACCAATCGCAATGATTGATACATAGCAACCACCACCACCTGAAGGAGAGGAACATCAGAAACCATGGGGAAATGGAGACAGTGGTCAGTGTAAGATATGAAAATAATAATAATAATAATAATCTATAATTTATCAAGGGGTCACAAAAGTGGGAAGAAAAAGTGAGGAGCTGATACCAGAGCCTCAAATAGAAAGGAAATGCTTGGAAAATAATTATGGCAACAAATAAGCTTGATGAAACTGATGTATGGATTATTATAAGAGCTGTAGGAGCCCCAATAGAATAATTTTAAAAAATTGTGCAGGGACTAAATAAAAAGTGAGGACTCAAAGAATGAGTGAGGGAGAAAGAAAAGAAAAATCTGCTCATCAGATGTACAATGTTCAGATAGGAACTGGAAAGAAAGGAAATCCAGGACAGATGATCCCTTCAGGACCAGTGGTAAGAGTGGCAATACTGCGAGGGAAGGTGGGGTAGAAGGGGTGAACTAATTACAAGGATCTACATATAACCTCTTTTATGGGGACAAACAGCAGAAAAGTGGGTGAAGCAAGACATCTTGAGATATGACAAAATAATAATAATTTATAAATTATCAAGGGTTCATAAAGGAAAGGGGAAAGGGGAGGGAGGGGAAAATGAGGAGCTGATACCAAGGGCTGAAGTAGAAAGCAAATACTTTGAGAATGAAGAGGGCAAATGTACAAAGGTGCTTGATGCAATGTATGTATGTATGTATTGTGATGAGTTGTACGAGCCCCTAATAAAGTGATTTTTAAAAATCTGCTCATATTTGATATCTATGCTTATATAATATGAGAGTTTTGTGGAGTCTTTCACAACAAAATTTCTTGAAGTAGAATATTCAGCTCAGCCTACCTGTTTAGAATCCCATGATCTTACTTTCCTGGAGGTATTTTATACAACAAGAATAGATGTTTTTCTAAGTGCATTCTGATCCCTAGACTGGATAGTTATGTATGAAGTAACATAACACCATATTTTGCCCATCACTTGAAAGTTATACTAGACACTACTAGGTTGAGCGAAGTAGACCCCTATTTTGGCAAGGTTGCATTGATAGAAGGCGATAATTTGTTTGGGGTTAGAAGACCAAAAAAGAAAGTATTCAAACAGAGTGATCAATTAGATCAAACAGGACTTAGGAGTTGAAGGACAAGAAAATGGAGGTTTAATATAGGAGTAAGCCAATGTGGAATGTTTTGATGAATTGGTAAGTGCTTGGCTTAGGCTGGAAATCTGGAGAAGCAAAATCATAGATGCTAATATATCTGTGCAAAGAAAAACATATGTATATATTTATCAATAGAATGACTCATACAGTTGTTGAATCTGGTCCAACTCTCAGTGATGGTATCGCCAATAGAATGAGCATCTATTTCTGTGTCATTCTCACAACTTCATTCTTACAGCTATTGTGTCAATCCATCCTTCACAACTTCTTCTTACGTCTTCATTTTTTTTCCTTTCACACACAGTTGTGGAAATGGAAAAGTCCAAGTCATGACAAAATCAAAGTCCGTGGGTCAGATGTCAAGACTGGAGACTTTTTTTGATTCTAATAGCTTTGATAACTGATGACCCAGGAAGGTGATAAATGAATGGTTGATGAGGCAAATTAATCCAAGATCAGCAAGACAGTCTTATGGTTTGGCTTAAACCGGAAAAGCAAGCTCATTGAAGTTGAAGTTGAAGCTCATTGAAGCAACCACATATGCATATGTGCAGAGAAAATCAGAGTTGGCTCAAGTTAGAAGAACTGGTTGATGAACCAGATACAAGATTCAGACCTACCAATAGTGGAACAAACTTTTCTATTGCAATTTCATTTTTATTATTATTTATTTTTTCAATGATTTTATTGGGGGTTCTTACAGCTCTTATAACATTCCATACATCATTTGTATCAAGCATATTTGTACACATGTTGCCATTTTCATTTCCAAATAATTTCTACATGAGCCCTTGGTATAAGCTCCTCTTTCCTTCTCCTTTTTAAAAATAAATAATTTTGTTGGGGGCTGATACAACTTCCATCACGATCAATACTTATGTCAATTGCATGCAAACCACATATGCACACTTGTTGCCATCATCACTCTCAAAACATCCTCCCTCCACTTAAGCCCCCATCATCATGTTTCCCATCCACCCCCACTTCCCCTCCCCCATATACCCCTAATAATTTACAAATTGTTATTACTTTTTCATATAATACACTGTCTGATGTGTCGCTTCACTCACTTCCCTGTTATATGGCTCCCAGGGATGAGGTTATATTTAGATCCCTGAAATTAGTTCCCCTTTTTTATTCCACCATCCCTCCACTGCTCCTGATGGGATCATCTGTCCTGAATTCCCTATGTTTCTGACTACAGTGTACATCCTCTGCTCTAGCCAGATTTGTAAGGTAGAATTGGGATCATGTTAGTGGGGAGAGGAAGCATTTTAAAGCTAGAGGAAAGTTGTATATTTCATTGCTGTCACACTGTATATTGACTGGCTCATCTCCTCCCAGGAACCCCTCTGTAAAGAAAGGTAGTTTCACCTATTGATGGACTTTGTGTCCCGAATCTGTACTCCTCCTCATTTATAATGATATAATTTTTAGTTGTTTGATGCCTGATCCCTGATCCCTTCAACACCTCGTGGTCACACGGTCTGGTGTGCTTCTTCCATGTGGGCCTTGTTGCTTCTGAGCTATATGGCTGCTGGTTTGCTTTCTATCCTTTAAGACCCCAGATGCTGTATCTTTTGATAGCTGGGCACCATCAGCTTTCTTCACCCCATTTACTTATGCACACATTTGTCATCAGGGATCATATCAGGAAGGTGAGCACACACTGTTATGATTATTAGTTCTTGAAGCCTGATAACTGATCCTTTTGACATTTTGTGGTCCCACAAGCTGGTGTGCTATTTTCATGTGGACTTTGTTGCTTCTGAGCTAGATGGCTCCTTGTTTACTTTCAAGCCTTTAAGACCCCAGATGCTGCTTCTTTTGATAGCCAGGCACCATCAGTTTTCTTCACCACAGTTGCTTATGCACACATTTGTCTTTAGTGATCATGTCGGAAAGGTGAGCATCATAGCATGCCAATTTTTTTTTGGCATCACTGATGGCATGCCAATTTAATAGAACATAACCTTGCACTGAGGAAACACCTGAGTCGAGGTTCAATGACCATCTGTTGTCCTAATACTAACCCTATAAGTATATGTACATTGGTCTATTTTCCCATTGTCTTATACAAATATATTCATCTATGTACATGCCTGTATTTAGATCTCTATGGATGCCCTTTACCCACTCCCTCAGTTCTTTTCTCTATTTCCTTTTACTTTCCTCTTGGCCCACTATCATGCTCAACCTCCATTTAGGTTCTAGTATTTTCTTTCTGTTACATAATGCTTGATCAATCCCTATCAGACCTGTCACACCCACTTTGTCACTGATTTTGAATCACCTGTTGTTCCCTTATGTAACTTCTTATAATGAACGTAGTCCATACATTTGAGGAAACTCCTTTTCAATCAATTGCATCAGGGATCTGACCTGTTGCTGCTATTATCTGCTTTCAAATTGGTCCCAACTAATAGAGATCCCATGTACAACCTAATGAAACATTACCCAATCCCACACCATCCTCACAATTATTGTTATGTGCTTATGTGGTTATTGCATAGCATTGTTGCAGACACTGGGTCAGTCCATTTCCTAGAGGTACTTCTTTTTGGCTAAACTTCTGTTTTACCAAGGATGATGGTCTTCTCCAGTGTGTGGTTTCCTGATAAAGTGGTCTGAGTACATGCCATTCTCACTCCTAAGAAACACTCTGACCATACTTCTTCTAAGACAGATTTGTTTGTTCTACCAGTTATCCATGGTACATAAATTCTTCACTAGCACCATAGTTTAATGTATTGACTCTTCTTCATTCATACTTCTCAATGTCCAACTTTTATATGCATATGAGGCTATTGAGAATCCTGTGACTTGGGTCAGGTACACTTCGTTCTCTAAGAGACGTTTTTTCTCTTCAACATTGTAAAGAGGTCTTGTGCAGCACATTTGCTCAATGAAATACATAATTTAATTTCTTGGCTGCTTTTGTCTCCAGCAGCCCTGACAACCTCAATTCTTTCTCCATTTATGATGATGCTATTTATCGGGCCAGTTATGACAGTTCTGGTTGTCTTTACATTGAATGGCAATCCATACTGCAGCCTGTAATCCTTGATCTTCATCAGCAAGTGCTTCCAGTCCTCATCATTTTCGAAAAGTAAGCCTTTTTCATCTGCCTATTGCAGGTTGTCAGGAAGAATTTCTCTGATGCTGACGTCAAGTTCTTCTTCATATAGTCCAGTTTCTTGGGTTATTTGTTCAGGGTACATAATGCATTAGTATGGTGAAACTCTGATGAATAACTTTCCTGTTTGAAACCACTCTTTATTCCTTCATTTTTTCCAAACAATGGCCCCTTGGTTCATGTACAGGTTCCACGCAAACATAATGCAGTGATCAAAGTAAGACTGTTTTATTCCCCTCTTTTCTGTATACAACCAATTAACTGCCCACAGAAGATGTTGCATTGTACTAGGTATCACATGATGAACATGTTTTATCACAGGAAAAAACAAATGTCATCACCATGTAGTAGATGCAGACTTATAGTGACCCTGTAGGATAATGCAGAACTCCCCTGTGAGTGTCTAAGACTGTTTAGAGGAGTGGAAAGGCCCATCTTTCTCACACAGAGCTCCTGGTGATTTTGAACTGCCAACCTCTTGGATTGCAGTCCAACATAAAACGACGACACTGACAGGGCTCCATGACAAAGGGTAACTAGGTTTCAATGGACAAAGCAGTGAGAATCTTGATCTTGCCAAGTAGGCAAACAACAAAAAATAACTAGCGCAGTGTTCTTTTACAGGATTGCTGAAGAAGGAATCTGAAGAGGAAGGATCCTTCAGTGAATGGTTCACCAGCTCGGCTGCTAGCCCAAAGATAAAGATGTGAGTAAGTTCAGGGACATTCCAGTGTACCCAGATTTTGCTCGGAATGAAAATGTGACAAACTGCTTCCAATAATTCGGCCCTTGAAAATCCCGTGGAGCACAGTTCTTCCCTGACCAAGCATGAGTAGAACTGATCCCAAGGTAACTTTGTTTATAGGAAAGTATAGTCACTGAAGAAAGAGATAAAGTCAGCACAGATAATGGCATTTTGAAAACACATACTGACTAGCTTTTTGCAAGGGAGGAAAGGTCAGCAGAGGTGTTTTCTCACATGACATATCCCAGAACATGTTTTATGCTGACTGTAGCAACCAAACAGAAATGAAACGAATGTAGTACGTACCAGTTAAGTGATGAGAACACTTTTTAAAAAGGAAAGTGTTCCCAATGGAAAGGGCTTCCTTTTCATGCAATATGCTTGGAGATGCACCAGACAACTTTGGGAAGTAAAATTCTGGTGCTAAATAGCTAAGTCTTCGTCAGGTTGAAGCTGAACCATAGATTACTCATAGGCTGAAATGAGCATTTTGGTGATAAGATGATTTTCAGTTGTAATCTCTTGATACTCTTCCGGTGGCGTAAGTGGTTGAGTGCAGAACTGCAGCCTGTGGGCTTGGCAATTCAAATCCAGCGGCAGCTCTCAGGAGCGGCACTGGGTAGCGCCCACGACCACCAGAGGCAGTGATGCCCACAAAAAAAAATTACCTTTGTGAAGTTGTGTTTGTTTTGTTAGTTAAATTTTTATTTTGGGTACTGTATTATCCACAAAAAATGTCTTCACTATGCTTACCATGCACACTGGTTGAAGAACAATTGTCCTGCCATTCTGATATAATGAGTTGCTTCCCTGACATTAATAAAAGTTTACACCATTAAACTTTCAAAAGACAGGATTCATATAGGTTGTAAAACTGTCAGAAAAATAAGGCTCAAATATTTTCCCAAAAAGCAAATGATAGAAATGTGGTAGAGATGAACCCTGCCAAAGACATAAACTTGTAAGACTTGAGAAAATAAGGTTGTTGCATCAATGTCTGGCCCTATGATTTTTCTCTATATTTCTTTCTATACTCTATAAAAAGCAATAGGGCTATATTGTACTATGATTGTAGCTTTCACATGATGGAGAGTTGAAATCAACTCCTCTGTATGACATTTGACTAACTTACTTTTGGGGGTCTAGTAAGATGCTCTATTTGATCACATGTTATGACTGATCACCTACACTGATCAGCTCCTGGGCTCTTCTCTCTAGGAATTAATTGAGACCACTGATCCTGTTTCATTTATTATGTCTTTGATAGAGTTGTCACTTTATCCTTGTTTGTGCTAATGACTGAGAGCTGGGATAATAATTGAAAGGTGGGTGATTTTAATCTACTAAAAGGTGCCTCAAGAGAAATCCCTATCAATCTATTTTAGTAAGATCACAGTCATTTAAAATCCTAAACATAGAGTATATTTTAGATCTGAAGCATAGGAGGTTGCCACAAGTTAGACTGTACTCATCATCTGATTTTATACTTTATACATTTGCTTAAAGTGAGCCAAACATTCCTAATTATCTTATTAATTAATGCCTTTCTATTTAGGATGTTCTAATCCCCTAAGTAGTTACAGCTTCAAAAACTCATGGGGCAGTTCTATTCTGTCCTTTGGCGTCACTATGAGTTGGTATTGACTTCATGGCAGTGAGATCCACTTAAAATTATTAGAGGGTTTTAAATAAGCAACACTTGCTTTAATCAGCTATCATCATTTGGTGAATTTCATAGTAATTTACCTCCTTTTAGTGGCCTCATAAGCATAAAGAATTTTATTAATTCAAATCTTATGTGCTTTTTTCAATCTGGGGCTTAGGCATGCGTTCAATAGCCCTTACTGGCTTGCATAGGCCAGTTCTTGTTAATAAAACCATCCATGCCAACATTCTCTATACAAATGAACCACTCAAACACCTTACATGGGGAAAAAGATCCAATATTAAAAGTTATTTTCAAAGCTGTATTTTGCAGAGGACATTAGAGGATCAGAAGTCACAAGGTACACAGACTACAATGCCTTTCCTTCAAGTCTTCCATGTGAATCTTGTAGCCTTTGGGGTCTTCTTTAACAGAGATCAGCGACAGCATAATTTGACGTGGACACCATACATTGCACAGGTAGCAACGGCACGCTCTGGATGAACACAGCTTCCCCTTCTGCACTTGCAACTGGCTTTTGGCTGAGAGCCTGGAGAAAGAAGAAAGGTGTCAGACACGGTGAAGAAGGAAAGACTAATGAACATAATGACCTGCAATTGTCATGGTAGACACCGCACTTGTCCTATTTAGTTGTTCAGAAGTTATACATTTGCCATAAATCAAACTAATCTTTTTTTTCCTTTTTTAAAAATTTTATTGGGGGCTCTTACAGCTACTACAACATTCAGGACATCATTTGTATCAAGCACATTTGCACACATATTTAAATCAAACTAATCTTATTGATGTGTTGGTCAGACAGTGTCACCATTCTCCTGTCTAGTCTTCCATTATGTACTGCTTCCATGCAAGTCTCAAAGGCAAGCCTTCTAGCCTCTCATTCCACCTCATCTACAAATTCTCATTTCAAAGGCACTCTGTCGGATTAATATCACCTCCAAGGCTGAAACAACTGATTTTCACTGCTTCATATTGAACCAAACTCTTTGGTCCTGGAAGAACCATTAAGTAGCTTCTAATTATAAAGTGACCAGATTTTAAGCAGGACACCATTGACCAGGGAAGCGGGGTGTTCTTGATTAAAAATTTGGTCTATATGGAGCAACAAAAATGTTAATAGAATGCAAAAATAGTGTTGCAATATATTTATTTCAATTTTACAATGCCACGGGATGTTGTTAAATTGTTAAAAAGCAAGATGTCTACTTACCTCAAAAATAGCAATGCTTTTATTATCTAATAATTGCATGGCTAGTTTATGGCATAAATGGAGCGCAAAACCCTGTAGCCCATGGATCTCACCTAAAGCCTCTTGGACTGTACGTTTGCTTTCTCCAAAGGAGACTGCCACATCCTCTTCATCTGCTCCAGACTCATCCTGGGCTGATAATTCATCAGCTGTTTCTAAGAGTGGCCCAGCCTGGGCCTGGATGGCCAGCAGAAGAATGGCAGAAAGGAAGAAGAAGGTTCTCATGGCTGTGGTTGCTTGGAGGTCAGCAGGAGCTCAAGTGTGTGTGTGCCTGAAGAGTGTCAGTGCTGTATTTATAGGGAGAGGATTGACACCAGGAAGGTGTTTCCCTAATGAGGGTGTGTGATCTGTAGCAGGTCTTCTTCTCATCTCCAGTGTTCCTTTGATGTTCCTTTCATCAGGCTAGCGCCCTGCTCATATCATTCATCTACTGTGTTTGTGTCCATATTGGCTTCTCCTATGTGATGATTCTGATTAGGAGATTGAAGACCCTCCCTATTCCTCATCTGTCTCAAGGTTTGCTAATTGCAATATGTGCGTGCTTGTATGTCACATAACATGTAAAGATTTGTTTGTAATAACTGTTAAAAAAGATTAGAAAAATCATATGAAATGGACAATCATCAGACTGGCATAGAAGTTTTCACATGGAACATTGACTACTAAATATCTTTTATCACACTTTTGAAAGGTAATAATGAATTTAGAATTCTGTCAAGATGATAGATATTGTGCATTTGGAAGGATAAAATTCTCTTTTGTGTGTGTTGGTGGGGAGATACTCAACCCTGGAGATTTGATACACTTGAGCTCTTTTGGGGAGAGAAAATCCTGAGATGAATAATGTAGTAAACTTAAAAAGACTCAAGAAAAAATGAAAAAAATTGTAAAAGTAGAAAAATATTATTTAGAATAAAATTTCAATAAATTCAATAAAACATGAAAATTGATCAAGAAATAAGAGACTTGGGTGATTATGGATAGTGATTAATTTTTAATATTTATCAGAATATGTACTCCAGAAATGTTTACTAGTTCCTAAAATCCATCTGTGGGTAACTGGACTTTTCCTCACAGAAGGCCCAGGGTGGGGACAGGCATTCAGGGTGCAATGTAGCAATGATGAAGTATACAATGTTCCTCAAGTTCTTGAATACGTCCTCCCTCTCACTATCATGATCCCTGTTCTAACTTACAAATCTGGCTAGACCAGAGGATGCACACTGGTACAAATAGGCACTGGAAACTCAGGGAATCCAGGCCAGAAGAACCCTGTAAGACAGGTAGTGAGAGGGGAGATAATGGGAGGGTAGAGGGAAGGTGGTGTAGAATGGGAGAACAGACTGTCAGGATCTACATATGGCCTCCTCCCTGGGACTTGTCCTTGATGTTGTGGCCAAGGGTAGGTTTAAGGGGCAACCTTGTGGTCTTACAAGTTCTATTCTCAAAAGTTAGGTACCCTCTGTTTTACAATAGATTTGATGGCTGGGTAAATTCCTTTACCCACTAGAGCAATACTGCATGGGTTCATGATGCGCTCTCACAATGAGTGGGATTTTTGCCTTTTGGAAGAAAAGCATTAAAAAAAAAAAGAAATCTATAATGGTACTGTTTTCTTTTATTTTGAAGTTACCCTTCCTTAGCTTTTTGTATAGCACTCTGTGTGTATCCTGCTTCATTATTGGCTTATTGGGAATTTAGCTGAGGCCTGAAGACCACACTATTACCAACTGAGACATCTGAGCAGCCTTCATGTTTCAAGGTCACTTCTCACTGTCCTTTGTAAAAAAAAGAAAAGAAAGAAAAAGACTTCTTTTTTGGTATTCATTTTAATGCATGACTGACATTTGTGCTGACATAGAGCTTACTGTAGAAGTTGAAACATGTGTTGCCTGTGAATGACTTTCTCACCCACCTTATTAGCAACCTCTCTTTAGACACAGTTTCCTGAAACTTACATTGAATCAAGGTAAACAGTCACCCAGTTCATCTTTGGCATGCAATCTCCAAGCCTGGAATCTGAGGAATGGCTGTTGCACTGCGACCAGGACTGGATACCAGGACCTCATTAAGGCTGCCTATGTCCTAATTTGTTCTCGCTTGGCTTTCTTTTGCAAAACTGCTCCTATCCCTGAGGAGCTCAAGGTAGAATTTGGAGAAAGGCGCACTGAACAAGACTGGGCACCCCACACGTTCAAGATGAAAAGAGTTGCCATTTTAAGGTGTGACAGGTTGGATCTGAACATCAGAGTTGTCCCCAAGGGCTGCTTGGTATTGTGTCACCTGATTCTGAAAAGCAGCTACTTCCCTTTTATTCTAGGACACTCAGAAACATATGTTTCTGACACAGGAAGGCACCTGTGTCAGACATCCCCAAATAAGCTTTGGTGTTGCCTTTAAAGCTTTTTACTTTTACCACCACTTCCTGGAAGCAGGCTGTCCATCCTTGAGTCACTAAGTCTAAGGTTTTCTAGGACATTTCAGGATTCTAGATGTTGGATAAGGACAGTGGCTGCTGTACCCTGTGTTCACTAATTACAGAACCAAGACTTGCTTAAGTGGCATTCCTAGGATAGATACTGCAGATGAAGTTCTGAACTTGCACACTTCTTCAGTGTGAATTATGAAGGTCAATGTAAGGAAGGTCAAGATCCTCACCATTGGACTAATCTGTAGCCTCATGATAAATGACGGAAAGGTTGTAGTTGTCACGGATGTTGTCTATGTTCATGGAAGTAGCAGTTAAGACACAAAATGATGCATTACATTGGGAAAGTCTGCTTCACCAGAAAGAACTCTTTAAAGTGTTAAAATTTTTAAAGTGCTAAAATGTTACCTGACAGTTAAGGTATGCCCGGCCCTTGGTGTTCTCAATCACTTTAAATGCCTTTGCAAGTTGTATATTGAATAAGGAACACCAAAGAAGCATTGGGGTGTTTGCATTATGGTGCTGGTGAAGAACACTGACAGTCTGATGTTGCTGTGGTGAGGATGGTGCAGGAGGGGGAGTGTTAGGTCCTGGTATACGGAAAGCTCTGAGTTAAAGCTGCTTGAGGGCACCTAGCAACCACTTGTATGATTGTTGTCTGCTTCTCTCCTGTCCAGATGAAAGAGTCTGCTTCCTTCCTCTGTAAACGTTCATGAGGCAGCTTTGTGAGCAGTCCCAACTATCCTCCCACTTTCCCTCTCACACCTGTTCACTCTGCATGTCTGTCCATCTATTTGCAGATCACTACTATTGAAGGGTTGTCTATATACTATTAATTATCCTTGTTGCTTTGATTATTGCACTCCTCCAAGCATCTTCCCCTACTTTCATCTTTCATTGCCAACTTTCCTTTAATTGCATATTGCTTTCCCCTTCATCCAAGTGAGCACTGGTCTGCCACCAACCCTATGCTCCTCTCTCTCTCTCATAGAAGTTTTCCTTGCGAATACTTCTATTCTGGTCTGCTGATGGTCCATTTCATATGATTTTTCTTATTTTTAGAATTTATTGCAATCATCTCTTTATGTGTTATATGACATACAAGCACGCACATATTGCAATTAGCAAACATTGAGTCAGATGAGGAATAGGGAAGGTTTTCAATCTCCTAATCAGAATCATCACATATGAGAAGCCAATATGGACACTAACACAGTAGATGAATGATGTGAGCAGGGCAGTAACCTGGTCAAAGGAACAACAAAGGAACACTGGAGATGAGAAGAAGACCTGCCACAGATCACTCACCTTCACCTATTCACCCTCGTTAGGGAAACACCCAAACCTTTCCCATGAATGCAGCACTGATACTCTTCAGTTGCATACAGACTCGAGCTCCTGCTGACCTCTGAGGGGCCACAACCATTAAAACATTCCTCTTCCTTTCTGCCATTGTCCTGCTGGCCCTCCAGGCCCAGGCTGGGCCACTCTTGGGAACAGCAGATGAGTTTCAGCCCAGGATGAGTCTGCAGCAGAGGAACAGGGCATGGCAGTCTCCTTTGGAGAAGGCAAACGCTCAAACCAAGAGGTTTTAGGTGAGCTCAATGTGCCACAAGGTGTTTGCGCTCCTTTGTTGCAATAAACCAGCCATGTAACCATAAGAAAACAAAAGTAATGGCATTAGAGGCTACTTACTGGTTCTGCAGGACCCAAGGCGTTGGTTCTCTATGAACCAGTGCGACTCAGCTGTTTCAGCCATGCAGGTGATACTATCTGATGATAAAATAGTGCAAATGAAATGAGAATTCATAGGTAGCAGAACGCATCTGAAATGAGAGGTTAGAAGGCTTGAGCTTAAGATTTGCATGGAAGCAGAAGGTAAATGGTAGACTGGACAGGAGAATGGTGATCTTGTTCTGACCAACACGGTCAACAAGATTTGTATTGATTTATGATAAATATATAGCTTCTGATCATCTAAACAGGTCAAGTCCCATGTCTACCGTGACTATTGCAGACCATTATGTTCATTAGTCTTTCTTTTGCCTGACACCCTTCTTCTTTCTCCAGGCACTAAGATAAAAACTGTTTGCAGTTGCAGAATGCAAAGCTGTATTTACCCAGAACGTCCGGTCAGTACTTCTGTCATCATTGGTGTCACCTTCCAATTTTGCTGTCGCTGAGCTCTGTTCATGAAGATCCTAAAGGCTACAGGATTCACATGAAAGACTTGAAAGAAAGCCATTGTAGTGCACCTAGTGACTTCTCATCCTCTAATGTCCTCTGCAGAATAAATTTTAAAAATTAGCTTTCTTTACTGGGTCTTTTTTCCCCATGTAATTTGTTTGTGTGTTTCCTTTGTATAAAGAATAATGGTATGGATTGTTTTATTAAGAAGAACTGGCTTATGCAAGCCATTATGGCCTACTGAATACATACCTAAGCTTGAAATAAAAATCAAAGAACATAAGATTTGAATTAATAAAATTCTTTGTGCTTATGAGGTTACTTAAAGGAGGAAAGTTACTATGAAGTCCACCAAATGATGATAGCATCAAAGGAAATGTTTATTTTTAGCTCTTTAATATTCTTTTATCTTAAATTAATTATAATTTAATCACTGAGGTTTGCGGAGACAACAAACTGAAAATCAAGAGGAGAATCATAGATATTTCAGTATATTTCCAGACATCTGTGCTTTGTTCCACATCATACTCTGTAATTCAACTGCAAAGCTTATGATTTTCTTTGTACTTCTTTTAGTACTTGAGGTCCCAAGTTGGCATTGGGTTAGCTGCAGTATTGCTCATCTCTGCCTTAAGAACACTTGTAGCATGGCTGTGGGTCCTGAGTGGACAGAGTTATGGTAGAGAACTTGCAGTTCCTGCTGCAGGGTTCCAGGGCACACTTTGAAAGGGGCAAAATAGAAGGGGCAGGTGGTGGTTGGAAAAGGTAACTCAGAAGGGAGTGGGGTTTCACAATATGGCATGAGCTGGGGCTTTGATGTGACTCTTTAATAATTTTAAGTGGAACTCACTGCCATTAAGTCAATGCCAACTTGTAGTGACTCCAAAGGACAGATCAGACCTGCCCCATGAGTTTCTGAGGCTGTAACTGTTTATGAGAATAGAGCATCCTAAATGGAAAGGCATTCATAAATAAGAATGATAAGAATGTCTGGCTTACTTTAAGCAAACATATAAAGGATAACATCAGATGGTGAGTCCAATCTAATTTATGGCAGCTTCATATGCTGCAGACCTGAAGTATACTCTATATTTAGGGTTTCAAATGATTGTGATCTTGCTAAAGTAGATTGATATGGATTTCTTTTGAGGCACCTTTGAGTAGATTAAAATCAACAACTTTTCAATTATTATCCAAGCTCTCAAACACTAGCACAAATAAGGATAAAGTGACAACTCTATCAAAAGCATAATAAATAAACCAACATCAGTTGTGTCAATTAATAACTAGAGAGGAGTCCAGGAGCTGATCAGTGTCTGTGATCGGACATAACACATGATCAAATAGGGTATCTTACTAGACCCCCAAAATAAGTTAGTCAAAGTCATATAGAGGAGATGATTTCAGCTCTCCATCACGTCTGCACTTCTATCATACTACATCACAGCCCTACTACTTTTTATAAAAAGTAAAGCAAGAACTATAGAGTGAAATCAAAGGGCCAGACTTTGATGCAGTGATCTCATTTTCTCAGGTCTTACAAGTTTATACCTTTGGCAGGATTCATCCCTACCACATTTCTATCACTCTTTTCTTTGGAAGTGATAGGTTTCTGACAGGTTTCCACCTGATTCAGATTCTGAATTTTGAAAGAATTATGGTATAAATTTTATTAATGTCAGGGTGGCAACACAGTATAACTGTATAATGAGACAATTGCTCTGCAACTAGCCTGCATGTTAAGCATAGGGAAGATGTTGTTTGTGGATAACACAGTATCCCCAGTTCCAGTGTTCTGGCTCGAACAGTATGGCTCTGTGAATCAAAAACTGATTG
The DNA here is from genome assembly GCA_004026705.1 of Nesogale talazaci. NCBI lineage: Eukaryota > Metazoa > Chordata > Mammalia > Afrosoricida > Tenrecidae > Nesogale > Nesogale talazaci. The sequence goes on from PVJH01015404.1 coordinate 52,862, forward strand.
TTTTCCAAAGGAAATCTTGGTACAACTGATTACCTTACCATATATAGTTCCTTAACATATATAAGTGGAAAGGCATTGATAAACAGAAAAGATTTTCCTTATTTTAAGCCAGTGAATAAAGTATGAAGACAGAACCAAACCAGTTCCTCAGTCCATTCTAACTTATGGCAACTCCATACTGTTCAGATGTGAAATATGCTCTACATTTAGGATGTCAAATGTCTACCATCTTTCTAGATTAGATTGATGATCCTTCCCTTTGAGGTACTGTGGCAGTCACTAACCTGGTGGCAATTTCAGGATTGGGAGTGTAGGGGTGGACTCTAGCCTGTCAATCTGCAGATAGCTAATGAGACCTCTGGGGGAGCATGACTTTCTCCTGAAAACTCTGGGAAATCTGGCCATATTTCCCCCTTGAAGGTGAGAGACTTAGGACTCAGCCCCTTGGAGATGCTCTACTGACAAGACACAAGGCTAACTCCCTGTGAGATCTCTCAGAGGAGAAGTCACATGGACCTACACTGCTGGAACCAGGCCTCTGGAGGCAGAAAAGCCACATAAAGAATCCTGCCTGTACTGAGATGCTTGAGAAGCCCCAGAGAGGTCCCTGCTGGCACAAAGATACTTCTTTTTTTTTTTTTTACTGGTTATCTGGATCAGAATCTAGTCTCTACTTTATTTTTACCCAGAGTATCATACTGGTTTCTGTTTTTTTTTCTTAAAAATCATTTTATTAGGGACTCATACAGCTCCAATCATAATGTATACATACATACATACATACATTGTGTCAGTAGTTACATCTTTTCTGGGGTGGGG
>PVJH01015405.1:0-53687 GCA_004026705.1 Nesogale talazaci
ACACACACACATATATATATTCATATATTGTGCCAAGTCCCTTTGCCTGCCTGCTGTTGTCTTCATTCTCCAAATCTCTGCTTTTCTACTTGAGCCCTTGATTGCAGGTCCTTATCCCTTCTCATCCCTGTTCCCCCCTGCCCTACAACCCCTCATTACTTTATAAATTATTATGTTGTCATACCTTACGTTGCCCTACATCTCCCCTCACCCACTCCTCCAATGACTGTCCTCCAGATAGGAGGTTATGTGTAGGTCCCTGTGATTGGCTCCCCCTCTCTACCCCCGCTTCCCTCTACCCAAGCAATAACTCCACTCTCCCTACTGGTTCTGAGGATTCATCTGCCGTGAGTTCCCTGAATTTTCAGTTCAGTCCCAGAGTGCCTGTGCCAGTCCAGCTGGATTTGTAGGGTGGAATTGGGTTCATCATAGTTGGGGGGAGGAAGCCTTCAAGAACTAGAGGAAAGTTGCTTGTTTCTTTGCTTCTTCACTGCACACTGACTGGCCCTTCTTCTCCTTGCATGTTTGCATTTTATGTGGAAGCAAAGCCCTCAGGTGGGAGCTGGAGTTTAGAAGGATATACAGAAAGTTGGAGGAGAGAGAAAACAGTAGGAAATAGTTTTAAGGAGCATGGGCATATGACTGGACTAAGAAAATATAATTGCCAGACAGCACTAAGAGCCCACTTGAGATTAGAAGTCATAAAACTAAAGGGAGATAATCATACCAGTTGTACTTTTCTGCTGCTGTGTTCCAATGAACAAGAGACTCAGAGGAGGCAGCAAAGTGGGTTTAACCATGCATTAACCATGAGTAAAGTTCTGCACAGCACAGGAAATGAAAGGAGTCATTACAATGATGGACGACAGAATTTTAAAGGTGGGCAAATAAGGATGTGCATTTAAAAAAAGATATGTCAAGAGAAAAGAAAAGGTGATTTTGGCCCTAGTAATGAGTAAGAGAATTCACTGGGAAAGCGAGAGGTAGTGGTCATGTTGAAATATGTAGAAAATGACAATTTTGGAGAAATTGAGAGCTATTGGTGAAAAGAAACAACAGGGTATAATCATACTACCTATTTTCCTAACTATGGAGAAAGAAGGAGCAAAGGCTGAGAAATCAGAATCAATGGATCATCTCATAGATTAAAATTCATCAACAAGTAAGACATGAGATATCTGGAATAGATTAGTATATATCTTAGATCTAAACTGTTGAAGCAAAAAAGGTAGCGTGACCAAGAGGTCAATACATGCATGCATCGAGTAAGGAAAGGGGATTACATCGATGTGGTAGTTATATAATCTGGTGTCAATGTTAGACTATTAAGAGTGAAAGAGTGGAATTTAGTCTTTGTATCAGGTTGCAGCTTGATGACCTCATTTTGGAGAGACACAAGAGACATAAGTTTCTCCCTGGGGGCCAGATGCTCCCTCTCCCTTGGAGACATTCCTGTTGACAAGCCACTTAGAGCTACCCTGATGGAGCCAGACCTCTGGAGCTGGAGGAGACAGAGAGAGACGCAGCCAGTGCCGAGATGCTCCCACTGACACTGGATGCACAAGGCTTTCCACCCACTGGCCTATGATCTTCCTGCATTCAGCGCCATTGCATGTGTTGAGTGAGCCTGAAGAGGAATTTATAGATTGATATCAGACATATGGGCTAATATTAGACTTATGGACTTGATCTGGACTGGGCTGGGATGCTTTCTTAACGAATCATTACTCTTTGATATAAAGCACTTTCTTCACACATATGATTGCCTATGAACTTGTCTCTTTAACCAAACCAGATTAACACCATAGATTGATAGTAGGTATGAACTCTAAGGTTGGAAGAAACTTTGAAAGGGAGAAAGTATTGCCTAGAGGTAGCAATGAAGAACTAGAGTGTGGTGGCATAGGAGATAGCATATTGGGCCACTGGAGGTGTAATGGCTATGAGTTAGACTGTGCCCCAATATAAAAGCAGCGAGTGTGATTTGGGCTGTGGAGGAGTTAGTGTCCTCAAGGAAGAACCTTAAGCTTTAAAAAATTGTGTATTAACATGAAATACTCCCATACTACAAGAGCCCTGGTGGTGTAGTAGGTAATGTATTGAGGTGTATGCCTCAAAGTCAACTAGCAGGTCTGCAAGAAGAAACATGAGGCCTTCTACTCTTGTCAAGATTTCATTCTGCTCCAAGGGAGAGATCTCTGTTAGAGCTCTCCAAGGAAGACTTCTCTTCAGAAACCCACAGGGGCAGTACTACCAGTGCTAGGGTCACTGTGAGTCAGAATTGATTTAGGCTTGCAAGTGTTGTTTTTCTTTCTCTTAAATACAAAGCAATCATTCATATGTTACATTGAAGCTATGGAATTTAATATGCCATAGGGTACAGTTCTGAGTGGGTGCTGACAGTTACAGGTAGGGGATACCATCATCCATGTTTCTTTAAATCTTAGTAATTCAAGCAAGTGCTATTTCCAAGAATATCAAGAAGTGCATTGCTAGTTTACATCATGCAGGAGAGAAATGCTGCCTTTGTTTCTCTCCTACTGTATTATAGAGCATAGTCACTTGTAAATTAAGGTACAAGTAGGTCAAAGGATAAGAGATACATTAAAAACTATTTTAGTGATTCATATTTAATAATTGTTTGCTCATTGAACCCCTGGTAGCTTAGATATTACATGTTGATCTGCTAACCAAGAGCTTGGCAGCTTAAAAGCACAAGTTGTTCCATGCAGGAAAGATGGGACTCTCTCCTCCTGTAAGGGATGCAGACTCAGAAACCATAGGGCAGTTGACCTTCATCTAGAGGCTCACCTTGGGTCAGAATGGATGCCGCAGATGTGAGTATTAGATGTTAATCACTGTACAACCTGAATGCACAGAGCACTGAATGAAGAGAACTGCCTAAGGCTTACATTCGATCTTGTGTCCCCTCGTGATGGATATTTTTTTTTCTCACCGCTCAGAAAGGCAAGTTAAATTCACTGCCATAGAGCCGACTCAAAGCAAGTCTGTGAGACAGAGTAAATCTGCCCTGTGTGGGGTTTTATGAGGCTGTCAATCTTGACAGGAGAAGGGAGTCCCATCTTTCCACCATGGAGCAAAGGGTGGGTTTGAACTGTTGTTGTAGGTGCTGTCAACCCATCTCTGCCACCAGGGTGCTTTCCCACTTACATAGAGGGAGAGGAAATTAATTTCTATTTGAATATTGTACCCTAAATGTAAGTTCAGTTATTTTATGTAATCATGTGAAACTTGATAATATGTAATGGTCATACAAAACCGGGAATCACAAATGATTTAGTTTAGGAGAAAACCAGTTTCTAAGAAAGCCTCTTGTGATTTTGAAATTAAAAAAAAGAATGTTTTTGTCACCTGTGGCCTGGGTACCAGGCAGTAAAAACAACTGATAGTACTTGCTGTGTGTATTTTTTGAATATGATTAGTAACAATGCAGATGAGATAAATTGACCACAAGAAAGAGCTGAGGACAAAGGAGAAAACAGCAAAGCCAAGCAAAGTCAAAGACCATGCTTGTCCATCACTCATCTGAGAGGAAGGGTCGAGACCAAGCCGAAATACATCAAAATCCTCACAGTGGGTCAGTAGAGGAAGAAGAGACTCTCTTAAAATATAAATGGTTCTTTGTTGAATTTTAACAAGCCCTCAAAGGACAGACTCCAGGAGATGTCTGACGTTCTTCATTTAATATGAAAATACTTTACACTTTCCCTTAAACAAAGACATCCCCACACTGGCACAGGGCCAGACCTTGCACATGTTTGAGGCACCACAGGAGAGGGGAAAAGAAGAGAGAGGACAAGCCCTCCACTCTCGCTCCTGGGGAGGAGTGTGCCCCATTTCCCTGGCTTCTAATCAGTGGCAGTTCTGGATCCTGATTAATGAGCCCTTCGACGCTTCTGGCCTGGCTGCTCCAACCACCGCTCTACAGTTTCAATTTTCACCCCAAATCTGGAAGTGCCTCGTCAGTGAAGAAAGCCCTAAGATGAGGAGGGAATACAAGGGAAATGCAGATATTAGTGCTACCTGACCGGCAGGAAATTTGAACTGCATCAGCTGAGATGTCCAAAAAGCTGTTGAAAAGTCAGATAAAGTTCAGAACAGGATTACTATGTCATGAATTTGAAGGCATATGCGCATGCACACACACACATCCGCACACACATATATTGTGGTGGGGGAGAGGGTACAGGGAAAGGGGTGTCACATACAAGCTAGCGAGTGATAAGTCCCTGTGGCAGGCCATCCGTCTCTCCTAATGTGCTGTTCTGGATGGAGGTTTCTCAGAGTCACAGCTGCAAGGAGACTTTTTACTTACCTTCCCAGGAAGGAGTGCCATCATTTATTTGGCTGGACTGAGAGCTTATTGTGATTTATTTAAATGCATGACTATGATATTGGTGACTGTGTTAGTCCAGGTAAACTAGAGAAACAAATTCATAAACACACATATGTATATAAGGGAGAGGTTTATATACAAGAGGACTGGAACATTGAGAAAACATCCCAACCCAGTCCAGTCCAAACCTACAAATCTGATATTAGCCTATTTGTCTGATACCAGTCTAAAAAGTCTTCTTTAGATTCATGAGGCACTTGCAGTGACCTACGTCACTTATAGGACAATCACAGGCCAGTGGATAGAAAAATTTGGATCTGGAGCATTGTAAGCATCCCAGCACTGGTAGAGGTCTCTATGTAGCTTTTCTGGCATCAGAGGTGTGGTTCCATCAGGGCTTCTCTTCTGGGATGTCTTACAGGGAATCAACCTCGTATTTATCAGTAGAGCATCTCCAAGGGACTGAATAATGAGTCTTTCACCTCCAACCATCAAATATGGCCATATTCTCCAGAATTCTCAGGAGAAAGCCCACACAGAGGTCTCATTTGCTATCCTCAGATTGACAGACTAGACTCCAGCCCCTACATTCTTAATCTTCAAATTGACTGCCACAGTGACACGTGTAATAAGAATAACACCTCAATATGCATTCTATCTGCTAGGCACACTTAGGGCTTTATGAAAATTAACTCATCTTTTACAACGCAGTGATCTAAAGCACACGCAAAAGCACAAGGAATGAAGGTAACTCACTCATGGTCCCAAAGATAACAAGTGGCGGCCTTGGGATTTGATGCAGGCACTACCTGCCCTCAACCACCATCTGCAGCTTCATGGGAAGAGCAATTCTGATTCGGTGCACAATCAAAAGTTTCCAAGGGGCATTTTGTTTTGTTTTGTTTTGTTTTTTAAATTTTATTGGGGGCTCCTATAGCTACTACAACATTCAGTACATCATTTGTATCAAGCATATTTGCACATGTATTTCCACATACATTTCCCAATATTTTCCACTTGAGCCCTTGATACAAGCACCTCTTTAAAAAAAAAAAACTCCCCTTTCCCCTCCCCCACATTTTTTTTAAATTAATCATTTTATTGGGGGGCCCCTACAACTCCCATCACAATCCCTAACAACATCAGTTGTATTCAGGCCACTTTTATACACCCATTGCCATCATCACTCTCAAAACATTCTCCCTCCCTCCAGGCCCCAATATCCAAGGGGCATTTTTATAAAAGTAGAAAATGAAAGAATGTCTTAGAAGGTAGGATGAGAGAGTGGTTAAGAATTAGGACTAAATTTGTATTCTAAGTTTTCTACCTATCCCCAAACTACAGATCTTTAAAAAGGAAGCAACCTGATAAAGACTATTCATCTGCAGAACTGAGATGATAATACCAAACTGATTGCAAAAATTAAATTAGATGATGCTTATTAAGAAACACATTTTCAGCCAAATGTCTTGGAGATAATTCTAATTCATGGCCATGTGGTTCAGAGTAAAACTTTAGTCAACAGGGTTTTCATTGACTTCTGGAAATAGATTATCAAGCTTTTTTCCCAAAGGGCCTTTGGGGAGACTCAACTACCAGCCTCTTGATTAGCAGACTAGAGCATTATTCATTTCACTAGGACATCGCTCCTCTCAAGTACAGAAAAATGTTAATAAATGGTAGCACTCAATTTAATGTCTTTCCTCCCAAATAATCTAATGGTGAATTTACTCCAGCATCTAAAAATTCCATTTACGTTACTTTTGGAAAATGCACTAAAAGATTGTTTTCTTACAGACCACCAAGGACTTGGAAATAGTAGGATTATTTTGGGTTATAAGAACCAAATATGAAAATGACTTTTAGCACATTCAAAGTTCTGGCAATAAGTTGACAACAAGAAACAAATAATTAAGCCGAGAACTGAGAAGCAGCTGTCCAAAACAAATCTGAACAAGGAATGCCACCTTCTCAGCTTGCTCCTGGATGTGCTCCTCCGTCTTAAATTTCTCCTGGGCATTGAGCCGGGCGTCATTGGTGTCTCTGGAGCAGCAGGCTTGTTACTGAGTCACAGAGCCTTGTGCCTCCTTGCAAGCACCAGAGGAAGCTTTGTGACCAGATCATTCAAGTCACTCAGAGGTTTCAAGCTGCCAAACACGTTGTAATTAAGCAGAGGAAAGGATCCCTCCCCAACACCACGAGAGTGAGTCAATGTTCATTGTGTGTGCACATGTGTTCCAGGACAGATGGAGACTTAAATGACTATCAGACCCTTTGGTGTGAGTTCAAATTTCCTGAAGGTGTTGGAATGTCTGTAAAACATCAGATCCCCTTTTGTGTGTGTGTATGTGTGTTTAACATATATATTTTAATCCTCTGCTGATTTGATACTCATTTTATTTAGGAAAAGACTTCACAGTGTTTTGAATAGAAGAAGTTTTGCATTTTTGGCAAGTAACTGGCTTATGTATTAAGAAGCAATATCTGATTTATCTCTAATCAAAGACTAGTTATGATATTTGTGTGTATTTGCTCCGGACATAAATCTCAAATCTTTATTCTTGTTCCAGTGCTATTAGTCACTCTTCCTAGACTCATCAGTAAGAGATTGTCCTTTCCCTCACAATGCATTCTTCCTACTTAAATCACAGAAAATTTGTGATTGAGACTGAGTCAACAGTATCATTATAAATTGTAGCATTGTATTTCTGCATATTTCTGCATAATGGTAAGGTATGTTCTTACGACTTTCACATGCTACACTAATTATGTTTGAGGCAAAGTAAGTGTTCATATGTTTAGGTGACATCTAAGAGTCAGAATGCTTTAAAAAGTAAATCTGGATGTGGCAGTCATGTAATCTGGTGTCAATTTCAGGATTAAGGATGTAGGGGTGGAGTCTATCCTACCAATCTGGAGATAGCTAATGAGACCTCTGTGTGGGTGTGGCCTTCTCCTCTGAGAATTATGGGAAATCTGGCAGCATTTCCCCCATGGAGGTGAGAGACTCACTGCTCAGTCCCTTGGAGATATTCTACTGACAAGACATAAGGCTGACTCCCTGTGAGACATCCTAGAGGAGAAGCCACATGGATTTACTCTGGTGTAGTCAGACCTCGGAAACCAGAAACTCCTGCCAGTGCTGAGATGCTGGTGAAGCCAAAGAGAGGCCCTTGCCAGCACTGAGATGCTTCCACTACCACTAGATACACAAGACTCTGCACCCACTGAACTGTGATGGTTCTGGTGTCATCGCATTTGCTTCATGAATCTGAAGAGGACTTATGGATTGGTATCAGATATATGAGCTAATTTCAGACTTATGACCTTGGACTGAACTAGGCTGGTATGCTTTATTAATGTACAGTCGTTCTTGTTTATAAAACTCTTATATAGGAGTGTTTATGAATTTGTTTCTGTAGTCTACCCAGATTAACCCATTGGATAAGAGGAAATTTATGGAAGATAGAATCTCCATGAGAAGCCTTGCATACATAACTAAAAACCCAAACCACAGTTATCTGTCAGTTATCCATCACCAGTAATGAAATCTATGTTGTTCTTTTTGTTAATAGATACCAGTAAGTAGGTCCCCACTCATATGTTCACTATGTAACAGAATGAAACATCTGCTGGTCCTGCACAGCAATTGCTATTGTGTTTGAGATGATCTTTGAAGCCACTGTAGCAATCCATGTTGTAAAGGGCTTTCTTCTTTTTCACTACTCCAATATTTTACCAAGCATGCTGTTCTTCTCCAGAGACTTGTCTCTCCTGACAACATGTCAGAGGCCTGGAGATGAACTCCTGCTGTCCTGGTCTCTAAAGAGCATTCCAGCTTACTTCTTCTAAGACAGATTTGTTTGTCTTTTCCACAGTCCATGGTACTTTCTGTCTTCTTCACCAGTACCTTAATCCAAATGCATCGATTCTTCTTCATTCTTCCTCATTTCATGTCTACCTTTCACAAGGACAGGAAGCAACTGAAACTACCATGCCTTGGGTCGGGCACACTTTGGTTCTCAAAGTGACATTGTTGAGTTTAAATATGTTAAAGGAGTCTTAGGCAGCTATGCAGGAGGTTTTCAGGGGCTCCATTCTTTATAGTGGGCAATGGACTGCTGAAAGGACAAAAGCAGCAATCTCTGGAGAAGGACTGCCAGAATTCTCTTTAAAATGATGGTGAGACTTCATCTTGCTTATTCTGGACATGTGCACATTTGGAAAGACTTGTCCCTGTAGGAGTTCATGGTGCTTAATCAAGTAGAGGAGCAGTGAAAAAGAGGAGGACCATCAAGGAGCAGGAGTGAAATCATACTGCAATTCAGGTTTAAGCAGAGGTACACCGCAATCCGTTCCCGAGCAACTTGGCCTTGGCACATCAACCAAGACAAAACTGAAGCAGAGGTCTTCCCAATGAAACCAACATAATATGTCAAAACCAAACCAAACTCCCTGTTATCAATTTGTATAGAACTGCCTATGTGGTTTTCTGAGACTGTAATTCTTTAGGGGAGTAGAAAGTCTCAACTTTCCCTAGTGGTGCTTTTGAACTCCTGCCCTTGAAGTTATGAGTGCAACACATCACCCCCTATATCGCCAAAGGGCTGTGATGAGTTAAATATAATATAGCATGCTTATAATGGAATTAAGCAACAATAAAATAAACTATAGCAACAAAAAACAGTGCAAGGCAATTATACAAAGGGATGATTATGACCTTTTTATTCCAATAATACACAAGTATATTTCAAAAAGAGTGCAAATCTTTACTTGACATCAGAACTGGCATAAATATTAGGTAATTGGGAAGGTGTGTGAAAGAGATTTTTGAAAAAAGGTTTGGCAATCCATATATGAATAGTATCAACGAATATCAATAAAATTAACCTTTGAAACATTAATAGTTCAATAGGAATCAAACAAGCAATATAGACAAGAATTTCTCAGGAAATATACTTAACTGAAAACCCTATAAAATTATGCCAAGCCACCTATCTAATCAGGTGGATGGAAACTATAATAATGAACTTCCATTTTAGATGTGCCTTTCAGAGCAATACTTTTTCAAAGTATCTTATTACACTATATTGACAAGAATATAAAGTATGATGGTTAAAGGGAGTGTAACTTGGTACATTAAGCATTTAATAAAGTTTGAAAATATCTAATACCCTCAGGATCAATATTTCTATATAAAGATCTGGGAGGAATATCTTAGAAAATTTTGTAAACACATATATAATAAGATATGCACAAGTCTTTATCAGCTGTGTATAAGAGCAATAATTTTAAATTAGCCTAAATATCTCTTAATAGAAAGATTGTATGTTCTTACAGTATATTAGTGTCCACAAGTTAAAATAAATGGATTTTATACATAGATCAGGAAATCTAGAGCATCACGATAGCAAAGACAAACTCAAAAGTGATTCATAAATGATTCTTTTATCTAAAATTATGAAAGAACATATAATTCTAAATATTATTTACATATATGGATAAGAAACACAATATGAGATATTTAGGAAGACATGCTTGAAAGCAAGTTGCTATAATTAGAAATAAGTGAAAAAAAAATCCCTCCAGATTCCTCATAACTCAGACCCAAATATTAGTCTAAAAAATGAAGGGTTTTTTTTTAAAGAGGAAGAAAAGTAAAATTGAGTTGGACTTAGAGTCTTTAGTGATGAAGAAGTTCATCTCAAAAAGAAAGAAAGAAGATGGTTGCTATTCAGGAATGTTTGCCACCAGCCCTTGCTGCACTGCATCTATGGATCTGCCTGGATGCTCACTCTACCAGAGGAGATGTGATCCTTGGTAATAAGGAAGAACTCATACCTTCACCCCTGACAGGACCAGCACCCAAGGAAAAGAGATGACCTTCCCCCTAAAAAAATAGCAAGGAATACAATAAACTTAAACTTTTAAAATTTAATACACCCACACTCCCACCCCCCCAAAAAAATAAACAACCTTGAAACAATTACAATCCCATCTCACAAATGGGGTTCAGGAATTATATTATATTATTCATAGTATAAGTCCTTATCCTTGAAAATGTAGTCCTATTTTCAAAAATCACTTACCATAAATAAAAAGATAATTTTAACCACACTACATAGAGACTAAAAACTAGGCAAATAAAATGCAAGAAAAGGCATTCTGAAAATCAAATTAGTATACAATTATGAGGTGCAGCCAAGTACATGAAGGCATGAACAGTGTGTGGAACCTTCACCCTAAAGTACTATTGGTAGGTGCTGTTGTCAGTTCCAACTCATAAGGAGTGACTTTATCATATACCACAGAAGAAAACACTACCAGATCCTCCACCATCCCCCAAATTGTTATGCTTGAGCACATTGTCTCAGCCCCTGGGCCAACCCAGCCGATCAAGGGTCTTCTTCTTCTTCTTTTTTTTTTTTTTTTTGCTGCCTCTCTATTTTATAAGCATAATGTCTGTGTTAGACCAGGTAGACTAGAGAAACAAATCAATAGACACTCATATGTGAATAAGAAAGATGTTTATATACAAGAGTAATTGAACATTCAGAAAATATCTAAACCCAGTTCAGCCCAAGACCACAAGTCCCATGTTATCCCATATGTACAATATCAGTCTATAAAGTTTTCTTCAGATTCACAAGGCATGTGCAATGATGTCAAATGCAGGACAATCACAGGCCAATGGGTAAGAAAGTCTTAAGAATTCAGTGACATTGTAAGCATCTCAGCACTGGCAGGGACCTCTCGGTGGCTCCTCAAGCATCTCAGCACTGACAAGACTCTCTACGTGGATTTTCCAGCTTCCATCAGGGTAAGCCCATGTGGCTTTCCCCCTGGGATGTCTTACAGGGAGTCGGTCTTGGGTCTTTTCCATAGAGCATCTCTAAGGGACTGAGTCATAAGTCTCTCACCTCTAAGGGGAGTGGGGGAGAATATGGCCAGAATTCTCAGGGGAAAGCCATGTCCACACAGAGGTCTTATTGGCTATCTCCAGAATGACAGGCTAGACTTCACCACTACACTCCCAATCTTGAAACTGACAGCAGATCAGTGACTTCCATAATGTCCTATACCATGAGATCATCTCTCTAAAGTACTTGAGGTGAAGTCTCAGTGTTAAGAAGTATTCTGGCAGGATCTTCCAAGACAAATTGTTTGCTCTTTAACAGTTCATGGTGCTTTCAATATTGTTTGTCATTATCATGTTTCAGATACAGCAATCCTTCTTCAGTATTCCTTATTTGATATTTAACTTTTACATGTATATGAGGCAAAAGACAATATTATAGCTTGGGTTAGGCACATCTCGGTCCTCCAAGGGTATCCTTGGTCTTGTGCACACTTTAGCCTGTACAGAAGATTGACTCAATGCAATACACTTGATATTTGTACTGTGACTTCCATGGGTTTTGAATGTGGAGTTGACAACATAAAGCCTTTGATAGCTTCCTTTTTTTTGACAGTCTCCTTTTTTCTCTCAATTTATCATTATGTTACCTCTTGGTTCAATTGTGAGAATTTCCATTCTCTTTATATTGAATTGTAATCCACACTGAAGATTGCAATCTTTACCCTTGATCTTTATCACTAAGGACTTCAAGTGTTCCTCGCTTTCAGCTACAAGGTTGTGTTCTCTGCATATTGCAAGTTGTTAATGAAGGGTTCCTCAATTTTGACAGCCCCATTCTTCTTCATATAATCCATCTTCTCTTATTCCTTGCTCATTATAAATAACCAACCTAACAGCTATCAGAAATTATAGAATGTTATTATTAAGATCATTATTAAGATCATATGCTTTTCTGAAGAAAATTCAAAAATAGTTGCAACAGTAAATCAATTTGGAAATGTCTGTCACTCAAACTAGTTTTGGAAGAGGATGTAGAAGGAAGGATTTCATTTCTGATGCCAGAGAAATCTTGTCTGAAAACAGAGAACACCAGAAATGTGTTTATGTGTTTCAGTGACTATGCAAATGTATACATTTATGGCTGACATTATAAAGGATAGAGATTCTAGAACTCATCAATGGAGAACCTGTACAGAGACCAAGAGGCAGTTATTCTAGCAGAATAAGGAGATAACATGTGGTTCAAATCAAGACCCATGTATCAATTTTTTTCATTTATTTATAAAGATAACTAAATATTCTGAGAACCTGAAGTATATTAAAAAGAATTCATATAAAGCTAAAAGGACTGATGAAAATTAGACTCCAGCCTTCAGTATGAATAGAAACTTAATGTTTGGGAAAAAATCCTCACAAATGAATCAATAGAAAGCATCATAAACAATGACAAGATTGAAGTTGTCATGTGTATTAGTGTGGGTAGACTAGATAAAAAATTCATAAGCACATATGTATATAATAAAGAGGCCTACGTATAAGACTAATTAAACATCAAGAAAGCATCCCAATCCAGGCCAGTCCAAGGTCATAGTCCAATATTAGTCTATATGTCCAATGCTAATCTATAAAGTCCTCTTAGTACTCACAAAACACATACAATGGAGCCAAATGCATAAACATCCAAAAGCTGGTGGGTAGAAAGTCTTTGGATCCAGTGGTGTTGCAAGCATCTCAGTGCTGGCAGAAGTCACCATGTGGCTTCTCTACGTCCAAGTTGCTGAGTGCATCAGGGTAGGTCCATGTGGCTTCTCCTCAGGGCTGTCTTGCAGGCAGCCAGCCCTGTCAGTTGAGTGTCTCCGGGGGAGTGAGCCTGGTCAGTAGAAAGTCTCCAATTGAGTGGAGAGAGATCGTGTCCCTGCCTCCAAGAAGGAATGACCACATTTCCCAGCATGCTCAGAAGGCCCACACAGAGGTCTCATTGGCCATCTATGGAGTGACAACAGGACTTTACCCCTACACTCTTAATATGCAAATTGACACAAAATTAGGTAACTGCCATGTCGTGGATTTAATTTTACTTGGGTTCATAATTCTTGATCATGAAAATAGGAATCAAGAAATCCAGCAATGAACTGCGGTGCATAGTTATGTTGCACAAGACATATTTAAAGTGGCAAATATCAGACTTCACTTGGAGGACTAAGGTGAGCCAGACCCAAGCAATATATCTTCAATCACCTTTTATGTGTGTGCAAGTTGGCCAATGAAGAAGGAAGACTAGAGGTAATATGATGTATTTGAATTATAGAGTCGGCTAAGATTCTGGAAAATAACATGGATGGCCAGAAGAATGACCACACTTGGGACACATTGAGGGTCTGGATCCCTGTGCTTCTTAAGACTAGACATAGTTTGTGCTGATCCACACAGTCAAATGCATTCACATAGTCAATACACCACAACAAATTTCTGAGACTTCCCATTCTGGGTTGAAATCCACTTGATGATATAAATGATATTCTTCATTCCATGTCCTCTCCTGAACCTCACTGGTATTTCTGGCAGTCCCCAGTCAAAGATTGTGGCTGCCATTGCTGAGTGATCTTTAGCAAAATATTACTTGTAGGTAATAACAATGATACAGCTAATTAATTTCCATATTCTGTGGGGTCACCTTTCTTTGGAATGGGTACAAATAAGGTAGTTGTTTTACACATTTCTGATGTGTAAGCTCACATTTCTGAGTCTAATGAGTCCTTCCAGGGCTTCCTTGGCTTGTTACAACACCTCAATTGGCATTCTGTCAAATTCTGCAGTCTTCAGTGCATCTTGAACTTCTTCTTTTACTGATTATTGATCATATGCAACTTATTGCAAATGGTTAAATATAGACTAGTTCTTCCTAGTACATTTATTTTGTGCATTATTTCCATCTTTTCATATTTTCTTCATCATTCAATCCTTTTTCCAGAGAATCTATATTGTAACTCAAGAGTTGACTTTTTTCAATATTTACCTTTGTCTTCTCAAGCTTCCCTTTCAAATTTTCTGTTCAATTATTCATCATTTCTTCCACTTGACATATCTATTTTATGATTATCAACAAGTTTAACATTTACTGACTTTTAACATTAACTAACTTTTAAATTTTTCTTGTCTTTTTAATGACCTCTTGGTTTTTTCATGTCTGATGTTCTTTATGTCATCCCACAGCTGATCAAATCTTTTGTGATTCCTGTTCAATGCATTAAATCATGTCCTGAGACATTTTCAAAAGTCAGGAGGTGTGGCAAACTGAGGAATCAAATGAGGATATAATGCAGCTAAACCATCCATGTTTATAATTACCAGTCTGGAGAGCTGCCTCTATTGGGGGAAGATGCTCATAGTTATTGCACATAAGTAAATCCTAATACACATTCTCTTGATTGAAAACATTTCCTTGGATAACTTCTGATAAAAGAGTTTTCATAAAAGAGCTACCATATAAAACAAATCATTCATGCATCTTGCTATTCTCTGTGCCTGGAGGTTAGCTAAAGATAAGAGCAATCAGGTTCTATAGAAATCCCCCCTTTAAAATTTAGCAAACTTTGGGGAGAGCTCAGGTGTGTCCAAGGTCAACTAGTACTAGGTCAAGACACTGAGTCACCTCATTGTCCATTTATTATGTTACCCGCTTAAGATATTATCTATTGATTATGTAATATGTGAGCTGTATGATCTTCTTGTTTTATAAATTATCTGTAACCTCCCTTTACATATACTCATTGGACAATACATTCACTCTCTCAGTCCTGATATGGGATGGGGATCCCCTGTGCCTGTCATTTTTCACACTCAAAAAATTGCTCCTGAAGACCCATCCAAATGTTGGGGATCCCTGTACTCCAACAAGGAGGGATATATTGAAGGTTGTATTTTGGTTCTTATAGACATATTTTAATTTTTTTCAGCTTCAACCTGAACTTTAATCTGAGCAATTGATAGTCTGCTCCACAGTGAGGAAAAGGCTTTGATTTAGTTGCTGAACCTGAGCTTCTCCATCTTTCTTCCCACAGATGTAGTCAATTTGATTTTTATGTATTCCAGCTGGGGAGCTCCACATGTAAAGTCTCTGTTTATGATGTTGAAAAAAGGTATTTGTGATGAAGAAGTCATTGGTCTTGTGAAATTCTTTTATGCAATTTCCATCTTTGTTTCTATCACCAAGGCCATATTTTCCAACTACTGTTCCTTCCTCTTTGTTTTCAACTTCTGCATTCGAGTGACAAATAATTATCAATGCATCTTGATGGCTTGTTTGAGCAATTTCAGACTAAAGATAATGATAAAGTCTTCAGTTCCTTCATTGCTATCAAATGAATACCTGAATTGATTAGAATTTCATATTATCTTGCCATGAATAGTGTTGTACTTCAAGAAAGATCTTGAAGTTAATTTTTAGCAATGAGTACAACACCACTCCTTTTGAATTGGCATTCATGACAAAATATAGCCTACAATTGCCTGATTCAAAATGCCTAATACAAAGTGGAGCACTGCTGGCATGGGGAGTTATGAGTTGGTCTGCTAATCACAGAATGTCTAATACCAGTCCACTTTAGCTAACCAATACCTAGTATATCAATCTTTCATGTTCTATTTAATTTTTGATGATTTTTAGTTTTCCCTGGATTCATATTTCATAAATTCCAAGTTTCAAATGTCAGTAGTTTTATAGCTATTTATTTTTTTTATTTTCAATCATGCCCCATCAGCAAATGGAGGTCCAGAAGGGTTTACTTCATCAATGTGATTATAGTAGAATCTGCTTTTACATCACTGCTTGTCAGTGTGTACATTTGTTGTATACTTTAGTGGCATGTGAGGTGCTGTGCTACTGGAAGATATTTCACTGATATTTCCAAAGTCATCAGGGTCACCCAAAGTGAAATGTTTTCCACATAGCTTTTAGACAAAGAGTAGGCAACGAAGGACTCCTTTCCCACATTGTGGGAAGAACCCACTGAAACTGGCAGTACTTAAAAACATTGTCAGATACTGAAGGTGTTATGGTTGAAAATAGAACTTTCTTGGATAGAATGCCAGAAGACAGGTGTTTCAGATAAGAAGGCACATAAAATGTGACTGAAAAGAGGTTGCTTTCTTAGATTGTAGTCAACCATGGTGACTTGAGTTGGGTTAAATTCTGTGGGAGTGGAGCCTTGGGGACCTGCATTTGCTGATAGTGCACAACTCAAGGCAAAGAGAAATAGCGGAAAAAATCTGCTAACAAACTAGACTAAAACAAATCGAGAAGAACTAGAAGTGATCAAAAATGGAAAGGAACTCATAAAAATTAATATCCTAAGCTTTAGAAGATGATATGGATGGATATTGTCCATTTTGAATTAGAAAATAATATGACTTACTATGTAAAAAAAAACACAGTCAAGAAGAATGGTATGCCATGGATAGCCCAAAAGGACACTGAAAAATCGGTCATGAGGTGCAATGCTCCCTGTGATAGAATCAAGGTTATCTACACCATGGTTATTCAAATGTGCAATAACCACAAATGCCGGTGATGAAGAACTTGAAGAATTCTACCAATGACATCAGTCAGTATGTGATTAAACATGCAATTGAGATTGCATGCTATCTAATGCAATGCTGCTAATTCTAAGCAATTGAAATGCAAACAGTGGAAACAAAGAGCAAGGATAAGTGAGCTTGTTGATAGAAATAAAGCTGGAGATTTCATTGAAAAAATTTTGCAAGACCAATGACTTCCTCATTGCAAATACATTTTTCAATAATACAAGTGGTGAATATATAACATAGACTCCTTCAGAGGGAATATCTGGAAATGGCGTTTACTCTCTCTGTGGGAAAAACAATGGAGACGCTCAATATCAGCAGCAAAAACAAGCCCAGAGGCTGATTGTGGAAGCGAACTTCAACTGCGCTTATGTAAATACAGGATACAATTCAAGAAAATGGAAACAAGTCCAAGGAAGCCATAATATAACAGTTATATTATGAGTTAGGAACATCTCAAAAACAAACTTGATACAATGAATACTAATGAAAGAAGACCCAATGAGCTATGGGAGGACATCCTGACCATCATTCTCCAAGAAAGTAAAAGGTCATGAAAGAAAACAGAAAATATCAAAATGGATATCAGCGGAGACTCTGAAACTTGTTCTTCCTCATTGAGTAGCTATACCAAGTGGAAGAAATAATAAAGAGCTGAATGGGATATTTCAGAGGGCAGTTGGAGAAGACAAAGCCAAATAGTATAATTAAATCTGCAAAGACCTAGAGTTAGAAAACCAAAGGGAAGAGCATTCTTAGTATATTTTAAGCTGAAAGGACTCGTGAAAGAAACTTAAGCCACAGTTGCAGTCCTAAAAGATTCTATGGGAAAAATATGGATAGATGCAGGAAACATCAAGAAACATCAAAAGAAGATGGAAAGAATACACATATTTGCAAAAAGAACTAATCAACATTCCACAATTTCAGAAGGTGGCATGTGAGAAAGAACCAGTGGTGCTGAAATATGAAGTCAAAGCTGTACTGAAAGCATTATCTAGAAGAAGTCTCCAGGAACTGGTGCAATGCAATTTGAAATGTCTCACAAGCTGATGAAGTACTGGAAGTGATCACTCATCTATTCCAGAAAATTGGAAGACAGTTACTTGGCCATGTGAGTGATAGAGATCCACATTTGTGCCCATTCCAAAGAAAAGTTACCAAAGGAATGCTCAAAATACAGAAAAAAAAATCACATGTCAGTAAAATTTTCCTGACAATCATCCAACTATGGTTGCAGAAGGTGATTGACAAGGTGTTGCCAGATATTCAGCCTGGATTCAGAAGAGGATTGCTGATCTCAGATAAATACTAGCTGAAATGAGAAAATGCCACAAAGATGCTTATTTGTGTTTTATTGAGTATGTCAAGACATTGCACCAGAACATATCACTATGCTTCTGCAGAACTTGTCGTTCAAGAGGCAGTTGAGTAAAGGGAACAAGGGAACATGGCATGTTTCAAATCAGGAAAGGTATGTTACAGCATTGTATCCTCTCACTGTACTTACTCTGTATAATGAACAAATAATCAGAGAAATTGGATTATATGAAAAAAATGGGGCATCAGGGTTGAAGGATGTCTTATTAACAATCAGTGACATGCAGATGACACAACTAGTTTTCAGAAAAGGAGGAGGACTTAAAGCATTTTTTGGATAAAGTTCAAGAATTTCTGTCTTCAGTATGGATTAAAATTCAATGTAAAAAAGACCAAAATCCTCACAACTAAACCGGTAGATAACATGATGCTTAATAGAGAAAGGATTGAAATTATAAAAGATTTTGTCTTGCTTCAACTCACAAACATTGCTTATGGAAGCAGGACTTATGAGATCAAAAGAAAATTTGCATTAGGTAAATTTGAAGCCCAATAATTCTTTAGAGTGTTGAAAAACAAGAATGGTACTTTGACCGGAGGGTGTATTTGACCCAAACCATGGGGTTTTTAATTGCCTCAAATACATTTGACAGTTGGATATTGGATAAGCAAGACCAAAGAAGAGTTGATGCATTTGAATTTTGGTGCTGGAGATGAATATTGAAAATACCATGCACTGTTAACATGATAAAAAGATCTCTTTGGGAAGAAGTATGGAAAGAATGCTTCTTAGAAGCAAGGATGGTAAGGCTTTGTCTTATACACTCTATCCACGTTGTCGGCAGAAACTGGTCCCTGGAGAAGGCCACCGTGTTTGGCAGAGAGACAGCACAGATAAGGAGGGACCTCAAGGAGCTGGATGTACACAGTGGCTGTGACAATGAAAACAAACATGGCAACAATTGTGAGAATGGCACAGGATGATGAAGTTTATCTTTCTGTTGTGTATAATGTTATTATGGATCCCAATGACCTCCGTGGTACATAAGAGCAACAAAAACTGCTACTTTGTAAATATAAACAATACCCATTGCTCAGCAGAGGGACCAGACTTCAACGTGCTGTGCCAAAATGCGCCATGAAGCAGAGAACCAATAAAGAGGTCTCTGGAACTGGTCCCAATCCCAGTAATGTGGACACCTCACTTCCCTCCCCCAACTGACCCCCCCCACCAGAATTCACTTCAGAGGACAGTACTGAAGTTATAGCTCAGGGAAAGTGATGCATCTGACCAGAGCACACAGCAGCAAACTCAGTGGGAAGGAGAGATAATGGAACATATCCTGGCCCACCAAGCCCCAATGGCAATATTCCTGCTCAGAGCATCCAGTGGACACAGAGGACCTTAAGGCTGGTGCCACATGAGACATGACATCCCTCACTGACCCATAGAGGTATGGAGGATAACACTGGAGGCACAGTGTACGAATTTTGCCCACTCCGACCCCACCATCCCAGGGAGAAATGTTAAGGGTGTGCAAAAGAGCAGCAAGGGAAAGAAAGCAATGAAATTCCTGGGGAAAATCAAATATAGACTTTGAGGTCAGGGCATGGAACCCCATCAGACTCAACTGGAAAATACTCAAAAACAGACCAGTAACTATATATAAGTTTTTCAATATTTTTTGTTGCTGTTGTCTGGGTTTTTGTTGTGTTTTGTTTTGTTGTTTTGTTCTGTCTTATTTTTGTGCTCGTTAAGGTCTCTGCATGCCTATCTAGATAAGATAGATGTGATAAAAAATCCAGAGGAGAAAACAACATGACTGACACTTCCGGGGGGATACAGGAAAGGGGGAATCAGGGGAAAGGGAGTGGGTATTAACAAACCCAGGGACAAGGGAACAACAAGTAATCTAAAATCAATCAGGAGGAATACATCGGATACCTAGTAGGACTTGATCGAGAGCAATGTAACTGAGAGTGATTACTGAAACCTGAATGAAGGCCCAACATAATAGTGCGATGAGAGGAATGTGAAAGAAAATAGAAGAACTAGAATACAAAGGGAATTTATAGAGTCAAATATAGGCATGTAAATACATTTATATATAATGATAGGGAAATAGATCTAGTGTATATATTTATGTGCTAAGTATAAAAATAGCAGATGGGCATTGGGTCTCCATTCAAGTACTCCCTTAACACAAGAACACTTTGTTCTAATAACCTGGCATGCCATGGTGCTCAGCTTCCCACCATGATCACTGAAGACAAAATGGGTGCATAAACAAATGTGGTGAAGAAAGCTTATGGTGCCTGGATATCAAAAGATATAGCATCTGGGGTCTTAAAGGCTTGTAGCTGAACAATTGATCATCTCGCTGAGAAAAAACAAAGTCCACATGGAAGAAACACATCAGTCTGGTATCAGGCCTTGTGGCAGTCATGCGATTATGGTAATTTTATTATTGAAATGTAGGGGTGGAGTCTAGCCTGTTAATCTGGAGATAGCCATTGAGCAGGCAATGAGGCCTCTATATGGGCATGGCTTTCTCCTGAGACTTCTGGGAAATCTTACGACATTTCCCTGGTGAAGCTGAGAAGCTATCTTTCCCCAGTTGTTGGGAGTTAGTTTGAGACATGATGAATCATGGGCAAGACAAGATGGCAGTGTCAGAGAAGGTGGAGGAGCCAGCAGAGAGACCACATGGCTTTGCCCTGATGGAGTCAGACTTCTGAAGCTGGGGCGGCCACATGGGGACCTTTGCCAGCAATGAGTTGCTTCTGCTGTTGATGGACACTGAGCCCTGGAAGTGCAGAGCCATGGGGAGACCCCTGCCAGCCCTGCACCCACTGACCTGTGACTTCATGAATCAGAAGGAGATTGTATAGACTGATTTCGGGCATATGGGTTAATATCAGACTTATGACTTTGAACTGGACTGGGCTGGGATGCTTTCTCAATGTCCTATTCCTCTTGTATATAAACCTTTTCCTTATATCAATATGCGTGTCTATGAAATTTGTTCCTGTAATCTACCCAGACTAACACAGGCTTCAAAGATCAAAAGATCATATCAATGGAAATGAGGGGGAGTGCAGAGTGAAAACTAAAAGCCCATCTGTAGACAATTGGACATCCCCTTACAATGGTTCACAAGGAAGAGTCAGTCAGGGTACAATATAGCACCGAGGAAATACAGAGCTTTAGTCTAGTTCTTGAATGCTTCCTCCCCCACTACTATCTTACATGACCCCAATTCTATCTTACAAACCCAGTCAGATCAGAGCATGTACACTGGTACAGACAAGAACTGGGAACACAAGGAATCCAAGACAGATAAACTCCTTAGGACTAATAATGAGAGCAACAATACCAAGAGGGGAAGGGGAAGGTGGGGACGAGATGTGGGGAAGCGGGAACCAATCACAATTATCTACATAGCAACCCTTCCCTGGAACCAGACAACAAAAAAAGAAGGAGAAGGGAGACATTAGTCAGTGTAAGTCATGGAAAAATAACAATAAATTCTAAGGGTTCATGAGGGAGGGAGGGAAAAATGAGGAGCTGATACCAGGGGCTCAAGAAGAGAGAACATGTTTTGAGAATGATGAGGGCAACATGTACAAACATGCTTTACACAATAGATATATGTGTGAGATGCGATAAAAGCTGTATGAGTCCCCAGTAAAATGATTTTTAAAAGAGAGAGATAAGAGTTCAGGACACACAGAGTCCAGGAACAGTAATGGGAGTAGCGATAGCATAAAGGTAGGATGAAGGTGGGGGACGAGGGGAGAAAGGGGAAATAACTGCATGATCAACACATAAACTCGAACCCCTGTTCAGGGGGATTAAACAACAGAAACAGTAGGGGAAGGGAGACAACAGTCAGTGTAAGATATGAAAATAATAATCATTTCTCATATATCAAAAGGTCACAAGGGTGTGGGGAGTGAAGAGAAGATGATACCAAGGTCTCAATAGAAAGTACCTGCTGGAAATAAATGACGGCAACATATGTACAAATGTGACTGATCTAATTGAATGGATTGTTATACGATCTGTAAGAGCCCCAATAAAATGATCTTTTAATTAAAAATCCCCAAACTACTACTTTGAGAAGGCAGCTCTGCAGTCATACTTTGATGCCTTCTGACCTGAGGGGCTCATCTTCTGACACTCTTTCTGACAATGTTCTGCAGCTACTAGTGACTTTTTTAGCATCTGGTAATATTCTGCTGCAATTCTTAAGGGTTCCAGTGGTTAGTTCCTCAGATCTGCCTTCCTGGCAGTCTGTTCTTTGCCTGGGAGTTCTGTGGAAGCCTCTTCACTTGGGTGACAATGGTAGGATTTGAAATGCCAGTAACAGAGCTTCCAGCATCACAAGAACATCACAGTTGGAAAACTGACAGATGAGTTGCTATAGTTAAAGCGATGGTTGGTGTAGTGATGGTTATGGTTAAAGCTGTAGCTTTATAGTGATAGTGAGGGAGTATGCCAACTAGACACCTCTGGCTTGTGTTGGAGCCAAACCTGTAAATTAAGTCCCACCTTGATGATGCCTCCTTGGTGTCATAAGCTGTTTGTGTACTAGCAAGAACAGAATATCACCCTCTCTTCCCCTCCAGTGATGCTGCCTGCTGGATCACCATCTGCCTGGAGGTGTGACCCCATGTGGCCATGGAACTAAGACCTGCTGTCACGCTCTCAGCCTGGGTCCACATGACTCTGTCCAACCCAGCCTGTCATCTTCCTTCTTCCTGGTTCACCATTTTGCTTTACTGGTGTGGCTAACATCAGTCTGGAAAAGGACTTACGGACAAGCAGCAGACTGCGTAAGACTGCTGAACTGGCCTGGGATGCCTTCTATAATTACTTCTCAGTATAAAGTTCTTTCTTATATATACAAGATTGTCACCAGAATTTTTTTTCTCTAGACACCATCCTAACACAGTTATGCAAATATATAGTTACAAATATACATATATAATATTATATTGATATAACAGACTACATATATCCATGTATACAAGTGTTGACTTTAACATTTTCTTGGTTATATAATTTAAAATATAATGAATTTTTTTGCTAACTTTTAGAAATTTTTGCTCATGTGTTTAAAAATACTATATATGTGTTCATATTTTTACTAACTTTCCAAATACCAAGAACTCAGTATTCCCTCCTGTTGGTAGCACTCACTGTATAGTAAGATGAGGGAATGTCACAAAACATTTGCGGAAGCTTCCTTGCTCAAAGAGAGATTCACACAAATTTAAATGTATACTACATCCTGCCTGGCCTCTGGTGGTCATTGTGGAGTTCAGATCATGGCTACAAAAATACTTGCTTTTTAATTGTATAATAAAGGCTATTGCAACAATACTTACACTATACTATTAACTTGGTTTGCAGTAAATTTTGTTTACTTATGGTCTTGTACATGTGGTATCTATTAAGTAACGTCTCCATAAATGGAAGCTAACGTATTTGTTAAATAGAAACAAAAGAGGTAAAAATAATTAGGGCCAAATACAAATAAATGGCCAATGTTGACAGTCATGAATCTTGCTAATGTTATCAAAATGAAAATTGTTTAGACTTTAATAAAATAAATAATAGTAACAGTTTTTAAGACTTGACTGGGACCACTTAAGCTGAGATTTCAACATCTTTTCACACAACATGATACATTTTAATTTTTTCAGGGCAGTTTTATTTAAATTACAATGCAATATTAGTAATTTTGCAGATTGGTTGAAAGAGGAAAAGGATGATGTGTAAAACAGGGGGTATTAATTTCATGATATATTCTTACATTTAAGTAAAAAACTAACAAATTATTTATTTTTTCATAAATGGAAAATGCCATACTTTATTACTTTATTTGTAATTGTTGCTGAATGTATAGCTTATATTCCTCAAACTCTCTAAAAAGAATTTGAGATTACTTACCATAAACATCATACTTAACATATTAATTACACTTCTATAATATTTGGAAGAGGAAGAAAGAATTTCAATAAAGTTGGCCTAAGTTTTAAAGTGGTATCTCACCATGTGTTTTCTACTTTGAAAGCAAACGTCTCTTGCCTGGCACATCATTTTACTTCATATCCACTGTCAAAAATTCTCAACAATTCTCCTCCAAACCCATTCTACTAAGAACTTAAGGTTCCCTTTTGTGATGGGTTTTTATGCCAACATGGCCACAGAAGATTGGTGGGTCTGTTGTGACGGCACAGCCAATGAACACGTGAGATGAATTGAAGGGCAGATATAGAAGGGGGTTGGCAAGTCCCGCTCTCTCCCTTGTTTCCGGATCTTTGGACCAGAAAGCTGCCTTGTTCGCCCTGTGCCTCGATCTCCAAGCAACACTACCCCTGGGACACCTAATCGTGGACTGTGTTACTGTGAGTTGAGGTTCCTTCAAGCCCTGTTTTGCCACGCTCCTGGGATATACATCTCTTGAGCTGGGGACTGTTGGACTCTGTTATCTGGCTGACTGTTGGTGACTGTCGGTGACTGTTGGTGACAGTTACCCTGCTGTTTGCTGCCTGTAACCAGATAGCCTGGATTGCTCTACAGAGGACTATTTAGCGGCCCTGAAGAATTGAAGGACTGCCAGTCTTCTAGTTGCCTCACGCATGTGAGTTGCACCGAGCAATCTGTATTGCTTTATAGTTAACTTTTTCTCTTTTTATCTTATATATCTTTCTCAATATATAAATATATTAAAAAGGCATTACTAGTGTCCTGAATTTTATTTCTCTAAGAGAACATTGCCTGACACACCTTTCCTATTAAAATCACCTTGCATAGTTTAGTTTTTCTCTTGAAAAAATAAAACACACTGCCATCCTAGATATTGACTGATACTTAACATATAAGAGGAGAACCACCTGTCTAGTTTTCTGAGACTGTTTATCTTTATGTGAGCAGAAAGTCATCTTTTTGCTCTAGAGAGCTTGTTGGACTCAAACTTCTGAACTCCTAACCCATTGGGGGTATTTGGGATACTGTTAGGGTCTGACATAACATAGACAAATTTTTGCTACCGTTGATGAGCTCTTAACTTACCAAAACATTACACACTAATTCTAACTGAATTTCAGACATGACTACTCTATTCAGTTAGAAGTAGGCTGAAGAAAGAAGTGAAAGAAAAATAAAAAGTATGAAAAAAGAAATAAAAACACCAGTCTAGTTATTTATTTATCAACATACTAATTTTCGTGGATTAATGATACAATTATAATAAGAAATATTAGATTTTAAAAATCAAATTGATATCAACATTGAAGTGTTATTCTGTAGAAGACTCAAACTGAGTCCTTCTTTTTAAGATTTTAAAGTTACTTTTTAAAACAGTTTCTGGGCTGAGTCCCGGTGGTATAGTGGTTGTGCACTGGATTGCGGCCCACTGGGATGGAGGTTCAATTTCAGCAGTGGGGCTGGGCCTCCTACTCCCACCGCCAGAGAGCAGTGATGCCCAGCCCCCCACCCCAAAAAAAAAAACAGTTTCCATTGCAAATTAAGTGGTGGTTTACATTTCAGACCATCATCTTATATTCATCAGTTTCATCTAGTAATAAAAGTTCCAATAGCTTACCCTTCACCTAATCTTTCATAGATTTCTATCTATGAAATCATAGATTTCTATCTATCTCCTCTCCCTTTCACAGATTTATATCTTCTAGTTCACCCAAGGTAATACCCATCAGTAGTTAAATCCACTGCCTTATCTTCTCTTCTTAGGATTCCTCGGCCTTAATAATCTTCAATCTGTCCATTATGGAATTAAAGTATCTTTTCATTGTTTTCCCATGACAGTGGTCTCATATAATATTTGCCCTTTTAAGGTTGTCTAATTTCAATAAGCATAGATTCTCCAGGTCCACTCAGGCCATGGGGTGCTTCCTGTTTTTGCTTTTGTTCACAATAGCAAGAAGACTGAAATAATCTCCATGACCAACAGTAGGAGAATGGACAAGGAAACGTTGGGAAAAGCACAGCCATCCTTTCTTGTCCTACTTATTCCCCACCTCTTGACACACAAGACTTATTGGTATCCGGGGTCTTCATGTTGTTCAGGAAAAGCTGGAAATCTCAGAGTCTACTTCTCAGTTACTACTCTATAGCACCTTGTGTCATCTATGATTTATAGTTACTTTTTGATCCTAGAAAAAGCTCCACCATTTTCTGCATCTGAAAAATACACCCCATCCTCTGCTCCCATAGAAGTCCTCTTGCCTCACTTTAGTAGGAATCTACATTTATGGGCTCTCTGTTGTCTGCTTTGCAAGAATTCCCAAAGAAAAATAGAAGCTCAGCTGCTTGCATCAAGGCAGGAAAACTGGGTAAAAGCCCACCACCTTAGGGTCTAGATGTGGCTAATGAGCTGCAAATCTTTATGAGAACTGTTAGTCTCACCTTCCTCCTTCAAAACAGCTGGTGACTTTCAACAGATGACAATTCTGTTAAGAAGCATTTATTAATAATATATTTCTCTAATTTTAATAAATGCTGCTTGATAATATAAAATACATTTTATTAGTTTCTGCAAAACTAAGATACGATGAAATGCTTGCCCAAAGATGTATTTATTTTATCACTACCAAATTAAAATCTGTGAGGCTTTTTGTCTTGTCCCATCAATAAAACACAATATGAGAAGTCACAGAACATGTGACATCCTTTTTTCCCTCTGCTATGTTTGTCCAGTTTGTGTGGAACATAAGCTAAACTTGACATTATCACTCTGTAAACTTCTCTTCCTATGGAAGAGCCGATCTCATTCCAGAGTGCCAGGTCTTAAGGGTGATGCTTCTGCTCAAAACAGCTCGACCGCAGGGAGGACTTCAGGACCTGCCTCAGCTTGAGGCATGGAGACATGCTGCCCCCTCCATTGATGACAATGCTACAGCAGACAGCACAAAAGATTCATTTTCGGGAATGCCGACCGTCTGACGCACCCACATGAGGGCAAACCAAGAGTGTAGTGCAACAGAAAACAATAGGAGCAAAGCTACAGTGTCTGAAGAAGCTCCATTTGAACTGGTTGGCAGAAATGCACAAGGGGAGTCCATGGAAAATCGAAATGTGCAATGGGCTTCTAGACGGCTTCAACCTTGACTTCAAAAAGAGCAATGGGGTCTTGTAGAAGCTGCACCCCCTGGACATGAGTGCTGAGGACTAAAAGGGAATGAACTCATCTTCGTAAGGAAACCCTGAAAGAAAAGGGGATTGGACCAATGGAGTATAACAGGGTATGCTCGCTATTTAACAGAGGAATACTCATCTCTGGGTCAAGACAAGAGTTAGACTTGGAACTATTTTCATGGTATTTTTTCTTTTGGTGTCTATCTATATAAGATAGGGAGTATAAGCAATCCCAATGAGACAGCAAGGGGAGCTAAGGTTTGGGTGGGATGTGGGGGTCAGGGGAGAGGAGCGAGGAATGAGGAGTCAATAATTACAGGGACAGGGGAAAAGCAAGGGATGTAAAACCTATAGAAAGAAGGGTACAGCATTCTGCGTGTATGATCAATTAAAATGCATCTTTCTTCTCAGATGTCAGGAATAACTGACAAGTAAACAAAAGGTAAATATAATCGTGGAAAAAGCAGAAAGGGGAAAGAATTAGAAAATAACCCTGCAAATAAGTATAAATATGGATAAGTATCTATATATGTCAATATATAAATATAGGTGTATTGTTCTATATGTCTGTATGTGAGCATGTGTCTGTTTGTGTGTATACACACACATAAATACAATAAGGAAACAAATGAACCTTAGACCTCTACTTAAATCTTACTTCAATAAAATCATGTTTTTTTCTAATAACGTGGCAATGTATGATAGTCACTTTACTGACACAATCACTGACAACAAAATGGGTGCATGAGCACAAAGGATGGAAAAAGCTGATGGTGGCTGGCTATTAAAAGAAATACCATCTGGGGTCTTAAAGACTTGTAGATAGCGGGGCTGAGCCCCAGTGGCATAGTGGTTGTGCACGGGACTGCAGCCCACTGGGACAGAGGTTCAATTCCAGCAGTGGGGCTAGGCCTCCTACTCCCACCACCAGAGAGCAGTGATGCCAAAAAAAAAAAAAAGACTTGTAGTTAGCAAGCAACCATCTAACAGGGAAGCAGCAAAACCCACATGGAAGAAGCACACCAGTCTCTGTGATTATGAGGTGTCGATGGAAATAGGTATCACAAGTTCAAAAAAAGCAATCAAACTGATGTGAAGTGTCCACAAAATGGTGACCCCACACCCACCTGTATGACAATTGAACATTCCTTACAGAAGAACAGTATGGGATAGATGATATAACCAGGATGCTGTATGGCACTAATGAAACACATCCTCTATTTCTTTAATATTTTCTTCCCTTACTATCATGGTTCCAGTTTTACTTCAATCTTTTTAGACCTGTGTCTATTCATTTGTTTAATAGGATCGTCTGATTCATGAAATCCAAGATGATAAACCTGCCAGAAATAGTCATGAGAGCAATGATTAACTGAAAGTATTGGAAGAGGCAGTGGTGGAGGGTAAAGATGATTGTATAATACCACTCTAGGGGGATGAATAAGAGAATTGTAGATGAATGAAAACAGTGGATGGTGTAAGATATGGAAAAATAGTAATTATTATTATTTGTAATCTAAGAGTAAAAGTTCTAGGGGGGGGGGTCCATAGTGGGAGAAGATGAGGATATAGGAGAGCTGAAATGAAAAAATTCAAGAAACAAAGTGTTTTGAAAATGATGTTGGCTGCAATTGTACAGTCATGCTTGATCTAAATGAATAATGGATTGTTATATATGCAACAGCTCCCAATAAAATGATTAAAAATAAAACAAAACTCCTTGCTAGGAAAGAGATGCACAGTCACCTTATGGGAAGTTTGAGGGTCTTAGCAGACTTATGGAGCAGTCCTAACTGTCCTGAAGGTCATTCTGATTCAGAAGGGCTATATATTTATTTGTGACTTCCCTTGTTTCTCTCTCTATATATATATACATATATACATACACATATATAATATTGGTATTATATATTGAGTTTGACCTATAAGTCTATAACTTCCTGAATTTGACTGTGTCTCCTTAGTTAGACTGTAAGCTTCCAATATAAGACTGTAGTTCTCCTTTGCAGGCATTCCATAAAGCTCTGTGTAAGCCCCTACAACTGCCTTATCCGGGCACTGAGACGTCTGAAATGATTGTGGTGACTGTGAAAGAATTAAACAAAGAAACAAGCTAATTCAAGTTTCCAGTGTAAATGAACACAGAATCAGCTGGAAAAAAAGTTTAAATAGTGAAAATTGATTTTTCTTTTTTTATATCATTCACATTCTACATTAAAATTTTGCAATATATCTCACTAAAGAAATGTATCCAAGCAGATCCCCTATTAAGTAAAATGGCTACGAGCACATCCTAGTTTCTTGTAAGCTTGGAGAAAGTATTCCCTTACTTCTTGGAAGGAATGGAGAATACAATGTAACAAGTGTAGTGAATGTACTTGCTTCAAAATCGAAGGGGAAATTTTTTTTCTACCAACAAAAAGCCAACCTAATCTAAAACAATATGTTTGCGTGCATGTAAAATATATTGGCATTATCCATTCATCAAAGCTTTACACACCAAAATCATTCTGTTCTCCAGAAGGGCACCTTTGCACATTCTGGCTTCAGACTGATTTTTGTGGATGTAGCCAGCCATCAAACATGAAAGTGTGGGTGCCGAGGGTCTGGCAGCTGTCCCAGCACTTAACCCTGCTGTTTTAGAATGCCATAAAATAAGCACAATTTAATCTTCTTGAATCATTTGGTCAATGGCTGTGATTTCCGCACAAAATAACTTCAAAGAAGACAGGTACCTCTGCTGATGCTTGCTTAAACAGCCTTCAGCACCAATGTTGTTAAGAATATGGATTCCCAAATGTCAAAGTATTGAACACTTTCTTGGGATTAGGTCCCTCGGGGATGTCAAGATTGATATATTAATTTTCCTGGGATATAAGGATATACTCATATTAAAATAATTAAGAAACTGATGAAATCTATCATATAATTTTCAAGACATTACAAAAGTTGTTTTATTATTATTCTACTCTATTACTGTATTATCATTATTATCATATTAAAACTGAGATTTTTTTCCATGACGACTCAAAATCATGCAATTCATAAAATATCAAGGTTTACTCTTTCTGACCTGGGTAAAAAAACTCTTTTTAAATGCACACTCAGCAGTAACTCAACTGAATTTATGACATGGAACCAAAGCAAAGATGGTAACATTATATGTCTTCATTAATTGTAAATTCATAACAAAGGGCTAGTTTTCTTAAAGTGGTCTTTGGACTCTCTTGGAGAATACTATGTGATTTACTACAATATTAACACCAATTGGAAGCAGAGGCAAGCACCAGAGAAAAAGGAAAGAATCCATGTCAGGCAAAGGAGTCACATTTGAAGAACTCTATTCAAGGAATACCGCTCTAGGGACTGTGACCTAACGAAAATCTACTATGATCAGTGTTTCTGAGACATATTTAGTTAGTAACACAATTTTACATTGTTTTAAATTATTTTAAAATGTAAAGCATACCAAGAACTCATTTCTCATTGCAATTTTTGCCTAGACTTACACAAAAAGAGAAATTTAAAACAAACTTGTTCTAATATTAATAACAAAGGAATTTGGCTCTTCTTTACTTTATTAAGGATCAGTATAAATAAGTCATGTTTGAAATTATTACTAAGACCCTGTGTTTATAGTTTTATCTAATATCTACTCTACAATGATTATATTTTTTCACTTTTCTTTATATTTTCTCTTAAAATCTTTAACCAATTATTCTTCAATATCATCATATTTGGTGAAAATACTGATCCTGTGATTTTCAGTCCCTTGATTTCTTTCCCTTAAAGGTTGATTGCCAATCAAAATTTTCTTTCTTCCTTACCAAAATTAAGTGCTGTTGTGTTAGTCTGGGTAGACTCGAGAAACAAATTCATAAACACACATATGGATATAAGGGAAAGGTTTATATACAAGAGGAGTGGAACATAGAGAAAGCAGTCCAACCCAGTCCAGTCCAAGGTCTTAAGTCTAATATTAACCCATATGTCCAAAACCAGTCTATAAAGTCTCCTTCCAACTCACAAGTCATATGCAATGACACCAGGACAATCACAGGCCAGTGGTTGCATAGTCTTATGTGTCCAGTGGCAGTAGAAGCATCCCGATGCTGGCAGAGGTCTCCCCATGTTTCTTGTTTCCAGGGTTCAGCATCCATCAGTAGTATCTAGTGGTGGTAAAAGCATCTCAGCACTGGTAGGAGTCGCCACATAGCTTCTCTGGCCCCAGAGGTTTGACTCCATCAGGGCAAGCCCATGTGACCTCTCCCCCAGCTCCTTCAGTCTCCAGGATTCAGGATCTGTCAGCATGCTGTCATCTTGTCTTGTCAGTAGTCCCAGGCACTGAGTGTTGCATCTCCATAGGGAAAAATCGCGAGATGTCCCAGAATTCTCAGAGAAAGCCATGCCCACACAGAGATCTCACTGGCTCTCTCCAAATTGACAAGATAGACTCCACCCCTGCACTCCCAATCATGAAATTGTCACCAAGTACATGTCCGCCACAGCTGTGCTTTGTCTTAATGCTGCTGTAGTCAGGTGTCATCCAGCCAGTTCTGACCCACAGAGATCCCATGCAGAATATCCATACAATTCTTCCTGTGTCTGAGTTCACTGCTACAGTCACTAAAGAACTTCATTTTCTGGAGGGTCATTTTTTTTTCACTGCCTCTCCCTCCAAGTTACCAAGCAAGATGCCCTTCTCCAGAAACTGACCTCTACTCACAGTACGTCTAAAGTAAGCAAAGTGAAGTCCTGCCATCCTTACCTCTAAAGATCACTCTAGCTGTTCTTACATTAGAGGTAGATTTATCCTTTCGGCATTCCCATGGTGCTTCTTCAGCACCATAATTCACATGCATCTTGTCTTATTCAATATCCAACTTTAATATGCATATGAGACTATGGAAAATACCATGGTTTGAGTCAGGTGCATCTTATTCTTCAAAGTAAAGCCCTTGCTTTCAATTTTCTTGTCCTTCAACCTTCAAATCTAATAGAGTGAAAAGTCTTTGAAAGGATATTTCCGTCTTTTAATTAAATGCTAATAGTCCTTGTGTTTTGTTCTCTGTATTTTTTAAAATCTCTAATGTAGTATCCTCTTGGATCTGTTCCTCTGTTTTCACTTTTGATAGTGCAAAAACAAAGAAGACTGTATGAATGACAAAGGCAGATATACCTCCACAAATATCTCTGATTTTGGATTTTCACAAGACTTCTGTTAGAATGCAAGAAATATCACCTTAAAGATGATCAAATAAATGTTATTTACATGTTAGTGAATTTCACCACAAATGTCATCTTCTGGATTGTTATAGCGCATTGACTCAGATCTTGAGAATGATATTACCTTTTATTAGTTATGAATATCTAAGTACTCTTGAGGCCATCCAGTACTTTGTAATGCCACTCTAGATTCCTACATGTACTAAACTACTCCATACCTCACACACTGGAGGGTGAATCCTCATGTGCTGTGCCTGTTATATCTGAGTGTCTCCGAGACTTCTTTGCTGGAATAGCAAATCAGATTTAGCTAATGTCTTTTGGGATACTTTTGGGGTACAATAATTATAAGGCACCTTTTGCCCTTCCTGACTTTCACCATAGTTCCATATCTTGTTCCTCCCTAAACTCATCATAGCATCTGACTCTGTTCTGAGCAACCAATTATGAGACAAATGACCCTGCCACCTTTTCCATGTCCACTCCTCCTGATATGTCCCACACCCCTTTTCCATTAATTGCAGTAATAGGCCTCCGGTCACTCAGTCCCTTCATATCCTCTCTCACTTTTTCTCACGTAGGCAGCATTCATTCATGCCTAAGGTATAAGGTTCAAACTCAGAAACCATGGCCCCTGAATAGATTCTGACACATAGAGACCCAAGAGAACAGGGTAGAACTGCCTTGGTGGGTTTCTGAGGCTCTAACTCTTGTTTTCAATGCATTTTATGTATAAAAATGAATTTTATATCTAAAAGCACAGCCCAGTCCAGATCAAGTCCTGGTCTGATGTGCCCTCTTCAGACTTGCCAGTAGCATCTGATGACGCTGAAAAATGATGTAGGAGCAGAGAAATCAGTTTGGTGAGTGACGTTGATCCAAAGTCCATGGGAACACCGGAGGGTGCAGACACCTCTCCAGGTGAGAGGTTCCTACTCTTGAAGGGAGGAGCAGACTTCTTTGTTCTCCCATGGAGTGACTGGTGTTTTCAAACTGCTGATATTGTGGCTCGCATCTGAACACCTAGGTCATGACCCCTCCAGGGCTCCTTGGTAAACAGCACACTCTCAAATATATAGATATACACCCCCTTCTCCTAAACCTACTGCCACTGCTTCAGGTTGTCATTAGCTCTTAGGTAGTCTTGAACTATTTCTTTCTTTATCTGTTTAATTATCTATAAAGAAATATCTTTCATTACCTTTAAAACAACTTCCTAGGTAGTCCACTATTATCCTAAACAACTGAATAATTATATGATGCAATTTTTCAAATGTTCTTAAGGACTTTACTCTGCACATCTGAGACTTAAACAATCACTGGTGACTCCGTGGTTAAAATGCTCTTATATGAATTGCAAGGTAAATCGTTTGAACCTACTGCCCCTGGGGGGAGGAGAGGGCAGGGTGTGGAGCTTGGCAATCTGTTTGAGAAACACAGGGGGCAAACTGAACTCCTTGACTGTAAGGAAGGGTAATGGTACATGGTTCAACATTAGTAGCTTGACGGAAGTTCACAATTGATGCTGACTTGCTATGATCGCATCCAATTTTGTTGGCTGCCCCCAAGATTGTCTTCTTTTGCAGCCTTCTTTCAAACAATGGATCATATCTATCTCTTCTATTTTTCATCTCCTGTTCTTCCTAGAATGCAAGTCTTCAAATAGCTCCCGTGCCAAGCAACTATTGGTGTGGTGGTTCATATTGGAGTTGGGAAGCAAAAAGTTGGGGAGCCCACACACAGCCAGTGCTCATGGAAGCAGTAATCCAGAGATCAAATGACACCTTGTTGCACAGGACTTTAAAGTGTTTAAAAGCAAGGAGATGACTTTTAGGATTAAAAGGTACTCTAGTCAAGGCGTTCCATCATCTCCTCTGTATGGAGGAATTGGACACTAAGTCAGAAAGAATGAAGAAAAATCACTGGCCTTGAACGATGGTGTGGGCAAAGAATAGTGAGTGTACCTTGGACTGTCCAAAGAACCCCCTCCCTGGGACCAGACAACAGAAAACTGGGTGAAAGGAGATGTCGGACAGTGTAAGACATGGAAAACTAATAATGCATGATAAATGATCAAGGGTGTATGAGGGAGGGGGCAGGGAAGGAAGGGAGAAAATGAAAGACTGATACCAAGGGCTCAGATAGAAAGAAAATGTTTTGCGAATGATGAGGGCAACAAATGTATAAACATGCTTGACAAAAGGGATGTATGGGTTGTGATGAGTTGTACCAGCCTCCAATAAAGTGATTCTTTTTTAACCAAGAGGCCAAATTCAGATGCTCAAATCTATGGACAAATCTACAAAAGATAAAGAGACACTAGTGTAGTTTAAAACGACACCATTGTGGTTTTTAAATTCTCCAAGTTAAAAAAAATTCTCCATTTGACCATTGCTCATTTTCACTGCTACCTTTCTTTCCACTCATTTTTGGCACAGAACAGTCTACAGGGGTTCTGCTGGCAGAAGAAAGTGAATAAATAAATGTTTATTCTTTTAGCAATAAATGTTGGACATTGATCTTGTGTAACAACAAGAGAAGAAGAACAAAGAGGTCTGGCTTGGAGCAACCAGTCCCTGGAGGACATCAAGGTGGAGGGAGAGCAAGAGAAAAGAAAATCCTTAGACAAGAGAAATTGACCCTGTGACTGCAATAGTGAATTTAAACATAAGACAAGTGTGAGTGTGGTGCGAGACTGGGTAGTGTTGTAGTCTGTCATATCTCAGATAGGGTTATTATTGATTGCATTCTGTTATACATAAAATAAGGCTATTATGAATTGAAACTGATTAGACAAAACCAAAGGAAAACAAATTAAATATTAAAATGCCATTGAGCTGCCTTATTTATCATTTAAAATGCTTATCAGTCTAAATATCTACCTTATAGAGAAAGAAAATGCAACAGACATTTGTCCATGTTTGCTTTGAAGTAAAACGTGAGTAAACTAAGAAAATTGTTTGAAATATAAGCAATGAAGAGATATCATTACATTCCATAGATATCATTAAATTTTAAAATAAAGTTGAAGTGATTGGAAAATGTGGTATTGAAATAAATAGATCAATGGCACCAAAAGAATAATCTAAATATAAATGCAAGTATATATGGGAAAATAACATATGTAAAAGTTGTCATTTCTAAGTGGTCTGGATTAGATGGTATTGGGCCAATTGGCTTGCTATTTGGAAAAATAAAAATAAATGTGGAAAATAAACCTGGATATCTACTTCAATTTTTCTTCCAAAATAAATCCCAGATGCAGTTATAATATACATATAATTTTTGTAATGTAAAATAAAAATATCTGTAAGTTTTTCATCTTTGAGGTAGGGAAGATTTTCTGATCACCTTGCAAAATAGAAATGACACATAGAAAAATATAACTTATAAAGCATAAAAATATTAAAGACACAAGTACTAGAGGAAACCCATGAACAAAGTTCAAAGACAATTATGACCACCAAATTGGAAGTGACTACAGCAGACAAAAACCAAACAAACAAAAGTTTCATCATCCTAACATAACCAACAAGCAAAGCCAAAGGAAGTCTAGCGAATGGTCAGAGCCGACAGTGCACCAGAAGACGTTTGATAGTGTAAGAACATATGAGCAGGTTCTTGATATCAACACTCTAAAAAATGATGATCCATGGTAAAATATTCTGATGATAAGTGTGGCAAATATTTTAAATGAGAAGCAAAGTAAATTGGCAGCATTGATCAAAGTTTCAGTTATGCAAATTCTTTGATAGCCCTAATTCTAGAGCTCTCCTTTAAAAATGCACAGGTAGTGGCTTTGAATCAGCTCCTGGACTTTATACATGTGTGTCAAAAGAGAACGAGGAAAACGAAAGACTCAAAGAAGAAAGTCGGTGACAGGACAAATCGCCCCCAGGACCCACAGCCCTTTCTAACCTGAGATCAGAACTAGATTACGGTATCTGGCTGCTGTTACCAATAATTCTGTTCCACGATTCATTATAGCGTTTCAGATAGAAAAGGAAAAAACAGAACCAAAGTCAAATTCCTAAAGAAAAAAGAAGACTGAATGTGTCAATAGCAAGAAGAGGAAATATTGCCCAAGTTATTGGCAATAAAATAACCCTTGACTTTAAAATGGGAGAAATTTTTGCAGGCCACATTTCAGCCAAATAATAATATTGTAAAATAACTAATATACCCATGAGCAATATTCTCTCTTTAGCAATGACCTATATTAAGTCAAATAGCATCTACCTCAAAGCAAAATGCTAAGAATATGAGAGGACAGGAAGCTAGAACAATGGAATGACCAGAAAAAGAATGTTAACACATTATATAATTTTTTTATCCAAAGCTTGGAACAATATGTGTCAAGCTTGTTATAGAAAAACCCAGTTTGCTAAATATATATGTTATTTTTAAATTATATACCAGTAACACAAATGTCTATATGAAATTAATATTAAGTATTTTCATAGCAGAATAAAACAGGAAAGAATCACTAGAAGTGTGAATAAAGATATCACTGCTATGGCCTAGTGTGCTGACATTGAAAGAACCTAAGAAATTACATATGATATTCTTGTAAATGAAGAAAAACACTTTGTACCACACAAAGATACATGACTGTGATCATTAATGACATGATTAGTACTTTTTAAAATAGTTACATTGGCATATATTTCACATATAATATAATTTAGTATTCAATCATATTAAACATCATTGTGTAAATATCAATCATTGCAATCAATTTCTGAACATTTTCTTCTTGTTATTAGCTTCTCATTTCCTCCATCTCCCTCTACCATGCCTTGGGCAACTATTGATCCAGTTACTGTCACTTTAGATCTATCTATTCTGAGTGGCTTATACAGATCATACAAAACACAGACAAAGAAACAATTAATAAAACAAACCAATTCAACAGCAACTAGACAAATCATAGTAAAACTTCACTCAGAAACAAAGTAGAAACGACTAAAAACAAACAATTTTAGAATGGACCAAAGGGAGATGAAATGATAAGGTATTATATTTTAACCTAACTACATCTGCTATAATCAATTTTACAATGCTCTCTGTGTGGTCTGTGCGCTATGTGGTAAAAGCATGTGCAGTACCAGACATAATTATGCTCCAATTTTTATTGTTCTATTTATTTATTTGTATTATTTTAAAAATCATTTTATTGGAAGGTCATTCAACTCTTAGCACAATCCATACATCCATCCATTATATGTCAAGCACATTTGTGCATCTGTTACCCTGCTCATTCTCAAAACATTTGCTTTCTACTTAAGCCCTTGATACCAGCCCATTTTCCCCTCCCTCCCAACTCACTCTCTCTAATGAACCCTTGATAATTTTTGAATTATTATTATGTCATATCTTACAGTGATGTCTCCCTTCACTCCATTCCCCATTGTCTAAACCCCAAGGGAGAGTTAAACGTAGATCCTTATAATCAATTCCCCCTTTCTACCCCTCTGTCGTCCACCTCCCAGTACCACCACTCACTAGTCAGGAAGGGATCATCTGTCCTGGATTCCCTATGTTTCTGGTTCCTATCTTTATACATCCTCTGGTCTAGCCGAATTTGTAAGGTAGAATTGGAATCATGATAATGGTGGGGAGAGGAATCATTGAAGAACTGGAGGAACATTGTATGTTTCATCATTGCTACACTTCTCCCTGACTGGTTCATCTCCTCCCTGTGACCCTTCTGTGAGGGGATATCTGTTACTACAAAAGGGCTTTGGGTCCTCCCCCTCACCTACAGTGATATAATTTTTAGTTATTTAATGCCTGGTACCTGATCCCTCTGATATCTCATGGTCACACAGGCTGGTGGGTTTCTTCCCTGTGGATGCTGCTGCTTCTGAGTTACATGGCTGCTTGTTTACCTTTGTATCATTAATACCCCAGGTGCTCTATCTTTTGGTAGCTGGACATCATCAGCTTTCTTCACCACATTTGCCTATGCACCCATTTGTTTTCAGCAATTATATCAGGAAGGTTGGCACACAATGGTATGATTTTAAAGTTGTTTGATCCCTGATACCTGATTCCTTTGACACTTCATGATCACACAGGCTGGTGTGCTTCTTCCATGTAGACTTTACTGTTTCTGAGCTAGATGGCCACTTGTTTACCTTCAAGCCTTTAAGACCCCAGATGCTATAACTTTTGGTAGCCAGGCACCATCAGCTTTCTTCACCACATTTTCTTATGCACACATTTGTCTTCAGCGATTGTGTTGGGAAAGTGAGCATCATGGAAAGCCAGTTTAATAGAACAAAGTGTTCTTACATTGAGAAAGTATTTGAATCAAAGATCCAATGTCCATCAAACCTTAATATTAATCCTATAAATATATGCACATAGATCTATTCCCCCATCATCATATATAAATATATGATCCAATTTTTGTAAAATAATGATTAATAGAAAATACAAATAACACAAAAATGCATTACTATACACATATGTCATATGC
Organism: Nesogale talazaci; assembly: GCA_004026705.1. Classification (NCBI taxonomy): domain Eukaryota; kingdom Metazoa; phylum Chordata; class Mammalia; order Afrosoricida; family Tenrecidae; genus Nesogale; species Nesogale talazaci. The sequence goes on from PVJH01015405.1 coordinate 38,996, forward strand.
TGTATTTATGTTCACTCTTTAAAGGTTCATGAAAATGTACTTTATGAAAAACTTTGCATGGATATAAAAATATTGTTTTAATCAAAGCGAACTTGAACTAACATATTATAACATGTCTGAACAAGATCTCACTCAAGATCTAAGGAGCATAAAATCTCAGCTTTTAAAGACACTGTCAGAACAACTGAAAAGTTAAGCAAGAGATTGATTCTTTACAAAAGGTGTAAGGGCACAATGACCACCTAAAGCCAGCAATTTACATCTAGTTAACTCATGAAAGTGACAATGAAAGATGACAATGATGATGAAACCACAGCTGAAAACCATCCACATCAACTTGTGAAGAAACAGTTAATATTGTTCATGCCCTGACTGAAAACTCCTGATGATTAACATCAGAAACAATAGACAGCACCATACTCATTTTAACTTGCTCTGCTTACAACACTTCTGACTGAAAAATTAAGTTGAGAAGATTTTCTGCTCATGGGTACCTACACGGTTGCTCCCGGATCAGCTGCAGATATGAGCAGCACTTTCAATGAGATTATTATGTAATGGGAAATGGATCAGGGCACATTTCTTAGAAGAATTGTACCTGGAGCTGAAATATGGTTTTGCGGGTATGATCCTGAAGAAGAAGCAAAATTCACAAGAAATAGTTGCTGAGAGATGGAAAGGATCCAGTAAGGCAAAAGCAGACTACTCAAGAACTCCAAAGCATGGTCTTGGCAATGACATTTGAGTTTTGCTTGTGGACTTTCTGCAGGGCCACAGAATGATAATATCTGCTTTATCAGAGAAAATTTTTAGAAAGTTGACTGAAGTTTTAGCAGAAATATGGCCTCAAAACTGTCACCAGTAAGTTCTCCATTTTGACAGTATTCTTGCTCATTCCTCTTGTCAAACAAGGGCTATTGTGAAAGAATTTTTATGGAGAATCAATAGGCATTCACTTTATAGTTCTGATTTCATCTCTCCTTTCCTTTTGTTTCCTAATTTTAATAAAAGATTCCAGGGCACCCCTGTTTCTTCAGTGACCTGTTTCAATTCCCAGCACCTCACTCAGGAGGAACAGACTTTCTCGCAAAGTCCTTGCTCGCAAAGAGGTCTGGATTTTGTTGGAGCTGTGCGTAGAAAGAAAGTTCATGCTTTTCAGTTTTACATCTAATTTCATGAACATTTTGAAGTCCACTACCATGGATATATAATATAAATATAAATACACATGTTACATATCATATATACAGACATGTTAATTTCATGCACACATAACCTTTATTAGATTTTAGGAGTAAGGTTTAGGTGGTTCCTAAATTGCTGTCCTCATGTTGGAAACACATTCTCTTAAGCATTTACTACAATTAAAATCAGAAAAAAATAAGAGCATAGCATTATTGACTATTAAAAATTACCTGATTTTTTTCTTGTTGTTACTTGGTGACTGTCCACACACATATTAATAATATAAAATTTAAGTTGACTGGCAAAATTAGGTATGCTATATTCACTCTCAAAATATGAATATTAAGGGCTGAGCCCTGTTGTTATAGTGGTTGTGTGCAGGACTGCGGCCCACTGGCTTGGCAGTTCAAATCCAGCTGCAGCTCTCCAGGAGCAAGGCTGGGCCTCTCACTCCCATCACAGGGCAGTGATGCCCCCCAAAATATAAATATTAATTTATGTGACTATCAATTAATTTGTAGCAGGCTTGATAAAATGTGAACACCCAAGAGCAGTATCTATTCATATTTGTCAGAGCACCCATTCCAGTGATAATAAAGGTGAAGAGTGCAGCAAATCTACTTTTAGATAGAGTCTTCCTCAATAGCCCTCTGTTCTATAATGTTCTTTCATACAGATCTTGGAGATCATATAGATCTCCAGGCGTCTACATTCTGTATTGCTGTCACTTTCAATAATGCAGAGTCCTCTTTATGGTGGTTTCTTACCCTCCATCCTTTCAGGTGAGGCTGAGAGCTTGCTCTTCCACACAACTCCACATGTGAAAACAGAAAAGCCACCCTATTGTCATCTGCCCCACTGACCACTGTAGATGTTGTCTATTCTCCTTCAGATTATCTTGTAATAAACTTCCTGATTTCATGACATTTGATCCTATAATTCTTGAGACATAGAGTGAAGGGGTGGAGTTTAGCCTTGGGAGGCACTAAGGAGGTAAATAGCTCCCTGGAGGTGGGACACATGATTACTTCCTGTGAGACATACCTGTAGAGAAGACATGTGGAGTTACACAAGAGTCCTGGAGCTGAAGGAGCCACTTGGAGACCCATTCCAGCACTAAGGTGCTTTCACTGCTACTGGATCCACAAGACTTTCCACCCACTGGCCTGTGATCTCCCTGCACTCCACATCATTGCCTGTGTTTCATGAGTCTGAAAAGGACTTTATAGATTGGCATCAGACATAGGTGCTAATATCAGACTTAAGGATTTGATCTGGACTGGGCTGGAATGCTTTCCCAATATTCAATTGCTCTTATATATAAAGCTCTTTCTTTCATTTTTTTTTGGAGGGGGGGGCATCACGATGGTCATGGGAGCTACTCAGCCTTGCTCCTGGAGAGCAGCTGCTGGATTTGAACCGCCAAGCCCATAGGCCACAGTCCTGCACTCAACCACTTATGCCACCGGGGCTCAACCCTATAAAGCTCTTTCTTATACACATATGAGTGTCTATTAATTTGTTTCTCTAATTTACCAGACTAACACAAAATATACATTAGTTATATTTTCAAAAGATATATCTTAGTTTAATCTTTGTTCCATAATCACAGTGAATTAATATCACTTACCAAATCTAAAATGAAAATAATTATTCGGGAAAGGTATATTTCAAACAAAACCTCAAAATAAATTATGCATTAATACATTTGAAGTTGGAAAAGACATGACATTAATTTAGATTGAATTGAAAAGTGAAGCAAATATATAACACACTATTATCATGATCTCATTTAACTTTTCATGTCTTAGTTGGAGTTACTTGTACAGGGTGTCAGTTTCCTAGACACATAGAATTTGTACATACAAAAAAAAACTCTAAGATTTTATTTTACAGGGAATCAGCAGAAAATAAGAACTCTAACTTTTCTAAAACTCAAGTTAAAAATAAAAAGACCAGAATAAACCTATACATCTTTTTTTAAATCAGAGATTTCAAAGTACACAATACAGGTTTCCACGGTTTTGCATTGAGCTGCATGCAGATATGCGCAGGCACTCCTCAATCATGCTGCATTCCCTCATCTCCTGGGCTTCAGAAGCACTCTGCCACCTCTCAACCGCAGTCATCTTAGCAAGTTTGAAGGTAAGATTAATTCATCCTTTAGTGCGGCTGCTTTTAAATTTGGAATAGTTTCCTTTAGAATACCATTGCAAAATATATTTTTAATATTTTATAGGAAAATACTGAATGGCCTTATTAGCTTTGGGCTATAAATGCCACAAAACAGATTTAGAAATTGGAATATGCCCAACATAAATGGCTGCCCATAGTGAATGAGGAAGCATACGAAAAAGGGCAGTAAAGCCACCACACAATATGAGGAAAATCATTAAACGAACTGGAAAGGCATCAAGATGGCTGGTCTCTTTGTAGTTCCAGCACAAAGACCAAGCTTTATTTCTAAATATTTTCCCTGGTGGGGAATAACAGCTTGAAAATAATCCCAGATGTATCCATTTGTGTAACCATTTGCCTCTGGTAGCATATAGGCATGGAAAAAATATTGAAGGCCTCAATTCTGGACTTGTATTTTTTAAATGTCAGGCTTTTGAAAAATAGCACCATTTTTCTTTAAAACTGTTCATTTACCTGGAATGTTGGCCAGCAGACCTATAATATGGACTTGGTTTTGTTAAGATTGAAAATATGCCCAGTGGCAAAAGAAGAATGGGCAAATTTAGTGGATAAATCTAAATATGAACCCCAAACTCAGCTAAGTAAATGTCCAAGCAGAGTAAATAGCAGTGTTTTTATAATTCTAAACTGTCCATGGAATTCTAGATCCTGTTGAAGAAACATAACTTTAGAGAGAAAAAGCCATCTCGATATTCTTAAAAGATACTGGAAGCCCCATGCTGTGTAAAATAAAGCTCTAGGCAGCTGTCATCTTTAGAACCAGACTTTTTTTTTTTTTTGGTCAAGCATCCATGTGTTTTAAGATGATTCTAGATATTCAGCAAAGAATTGCAGTTGCTAAAAGCCAATTTGTAAAATATAAAGAGAGATGAAATTAATTTAGAGATCTCTATTAAATTTTGACAGATTGATTCAAACTCAACTTAAAGAGTGACAGCTCTAAAGTCATGTAATTTTGAATTCAGAACAAGTTCTCAAACATACTTATAAAAGTCTTGTTCAGTGATCGTTAAGCAAATAATCTGTAAAGTATTAATTCTGCCTTATCCATTTGAGTATGTATTACTTTTTTAATGTCGTCTCTGATGAGCATGGTGACATGTGGGCACACAATAGAAGATAGATGATGATGATAGATGATAGATAGATAGATAGATAGATAGATAGATAGATAGATAGATAGATAGAAACTGTATAGGTAGATGATAGAACCATGATAGACTGATCGACTGATGGATTAATAACAAAACGAAACTCACTGCCATAGAATCAACAATGACTGACAGCAATCCCCCGCGAATTTCTAAGACTGTACCTGTTGACAGGAGGGGAAGCCTCACCTTCCCCGCCCCCCATCTGGAGTTGCTCCTGATTCTTGCTGCTAACTAATGACGAGGGCTGCAGCCCAATGCCTCCCCATGACAACCACCTGGGCTCCTCAAATGATGGGGCGATATCATAAATGTCATTTATTTCATCGCTTGGTCAGATTTGTTTCTCTTAGAGGTAACCTAGAAATTTTAATAGTTAAGTGAAATACTTAACTTTTTCGATAAGCCTTCTAGTGCTACATTACAGGGCAGTTTGGAAACCTGCAGGTCAGAAGCAGAAGGGCTGACCTGACCGCCACTCTCATGTATTTCTAAAGCGTTGATGAGCGCCCGTGAAACATGGGCAGGTCAAGCAAGGGCTGCTGCCAGAGCGGAAACGAAACCTCAGCAGTATTGTTGATGCAAATCCTTTTCAGAAGTTTCTTCTGAAAAACTATTAGATTCATATGATCAGTTCTTTTAGGAAGACACATTGAGAAAAGAAATATTCAGAGTATTTTTTTCATTCAGAGAACTTTGAATATTTTATAATCATTACATAAGTCACAACATTCTTATTGTAAATTATTTACCTATTGTGCATAGAGTATATAACTAATATCCCATACCTTACATCTTTTTTAAATTAATAAATATTTCTACTGGGGGCCCTTATGCATATTATAACAATCCATACATTCATTATATCAAGTGGACATGTACAAATGTTGACGTCAACAATTTAAAAACATTATCTTTCTTCATGAACTCTTTTCCCTCCATCTTCCACCCTGCCAGCCCTGTGAACCCTTCATGTCTTCTTATCCATTACATCTTAATGCCAATGATCTCATGCTCTGAGATATACTATGAGTCTTGTGACAATGGCACCAGAAAGAAGAATCAGACAGACCAAATTTCCAGCGAGAATAAAGAACTCAATCTAAGCTATGTCAAATTCACCTCACTCTGATCTATTGCTTTTTTCAAGCCATTGAAGCTGCAAATAAAATTTATGAGGGAAGAATCATAAATTAGTGTTGAGGCAAAATGTATTCCTGAGTTGCTTGAGCTGTATGGTTTTAACATGGCTGTGGGAGCGTCATGCTAACAAGTTAATGCAATTAGCTTAGTGCTGCTAGTAAAGACATTTTTTAAAAAAGCAAGTGGGTGGTCTAATCATCTAGTAATCATCATCATGTTGACAACTTGAAATTTTGAAAACTTACATGACAGACCTTCCATGAACATTGAGAAGCAGACCAGTTCATAAATGCAGGCAGCCGAAGTTCATTGGTCTTCCAACATATCAGTGGGGGCAGGGAAGGGGTTGGGTGGGGGACTTGTAGTTAAAGTTAAAACTGTAAAATTACCACATAATAAAAGTCTGTGCTTTGAACATTAATTACCTCCCCCCTTTTAAAAGAAAAAAAAAAGTATTTTCCCTCAGTTATGATGGTATGACATGTAACTTTCTTTGATTTTACTGCGGTATGTCTTACATATTTTCGGTTCTATTGCTGTTTTCCATTGATTCTCTCATCACTTGAACGAATACGCATTAGTTTCAGCAGAGCATTACTTCTATGAAGATTCCTACCGAGTTTTAATTGAGAGTAAATGGCCTTCAATAAAGGGGGCCTCCTAGCAGCCTGCAAGACTGGCCCACCCTAGTGGCTGGGCACAGACCCTGGTTTAAAGAGTTAAACCTAGGCCCACTTTGTCAGCTGCCCAGAGGGAAGTTGTCAAGTCTGGGACCCTGCTGCTTTATTCCTATAACTGTGTTTTAGAAACACCTCACAAGTGGAATTGTGGTTGCCTCATCCAGAAAATGTGGAAAGGATTAATGTGGCATGTAAAACAAATCACTCCTGAGCTCAGCTGAGAAAGTGGGTATTAAAAGCACTCCAGTCAAAAGAGCTTTAGTGAGAGGGTCACGATGATATACAGTCAGCACATGTTGGGCTGTCCATGCTGCAGGGTGTTTGGAAATGGTAATGGTCCATGGGTGTAAAGTCTTTCAAGACCTCTTAAAGGCACATGTGTTTCTTGAGCATGTTCTCCAAACAAGGACCTGTTATGGGTTAGATTCACTGAAGCTTTTAAACTTTATTGATTGGTTTGTGGGATTCCAGGTTCACTTACTGCCTAAGAAAGAAAAGAAAAAAAAGAAAGAAAAAGCTGTTGATAAACACAGGCAAGAATCCCACTTTAATCTTAACCTTATGGATCAATAAACAATGCTGGATGCTATCTCCTCATCGATTACAGTACACGCTATTTATTTTTATTATGGAAGTGTTTGCTAGTTTTCAGCTAATGGGCAATATATCTATGTTGTTCTTCGAAATCCAGGTGCCTTGTAGATTTATTTTGAGGACGAAGAAAGGAGAGAGGCCTAAAGAGTTCTTGCTATTTGAAATATGAGCTGTAGCCTTAATAAAACCTTGTGGGTTTCGAGTTGAAAGAGAACAAATAAACCTGCTAAGTGTAATTTCATAAACTGAAACGATTTTCCTAGGAATTTCCACTTTAGGAAGGAATTCATTTAGATCTCCCCCTATAATACAAATATGTAATTGTAGCCAGAGTTGAACAAAGTCTTCAAAAATAAATAGAATGCACTAGTTTTGTGTACATTATTTCCCCTCTGTGTGGTTTATATTTGCACTTTTTAAAGGATTTCTTTCCTGTAAATTTATACCTCATCCACTTGCTCATTTTTCTAAATAACCTACACCAAAGGATCATGCAAAATCTTTGCAAAGACGAAAGCACAGGCAAAGGTTGCCATAAAGAAGGAGTGATACACTTAAGGAGTTGTCAGCACGTTGACTCAAAGCAAGCATGTGTTTCAAGGTAAGACCTGATAAAATATCATGACAGGTTAGCAGGAAGTACTAGGTCTGTAACCTAAAAAGCTTATCAGTAAAACTAAACAAATAAAAACATTATGTGAGCCTGGAAGATATCAGACTTCTTTGGGGTTTGGGTTCAGTGCATCTAAGTTTGTTCCCAGCTTACAACCATGACTGCAAATATTTTTTCACCAACTTCCAGCATGACATTATTTGTTACCTTTGCTCAACTGCAGACCTGGTAAAAGTCAAGATCAATAATTTCTCAGGAACAATTCTACTCTACACTGAAATTACAACCAGCCTGAGGGACACAGCAGATATAAAATTTCTTGCCATCTCTGTAAAACCTATAAAGCATCACCATACCCTTGTTTCTCAATTGAACTTCCTGTCTTTGACTCATGCACCTCACCGTTCTATGCCTAACACATTTGGCAAGGATGAGGTAGATTACGTGAAGGGCCCCACAGTCCATGTGTTAAATATGAAATGGTTACATACATAAAGACAATTAAAATGCTATAACAAAATTACAGGATAGTAAAGTGGTGATGTCTACAATCTAGTGCTTTCATAGGCAATCCTGGAAAACAATGATTGTATATTCTTTATATTAAATGACACCTATGGATGGTGCTTTCCATGTGTTCAATAAAAGGTAAAAGGGGCATCCAACCTTTTCTATGCAAGCTAGGGCTTGATCATCGATGGACACTGTATATCCTTTTATTCATCAAGTGCATGTATTATGCATTAGGACTCTTTCTCATACAAAGTGAACACAGTTCAACAATATATCATTCATTCCTGTGCCATAAATCTTCTGTGGACATTCACATTAACAAAGCACATTTTCAGCATATTTCAATGGATCCAATTTTTACACCATGTAGCCAGAACCACCCATAAACTTGTATTACACCTCCGAATTTTCTATTCTAGATTTATACTTTTTTGAAATGATTTTCTAAATATGCCAAACGTGAACTCAAAAGGTCAATATGTCTCTTGATGTTAGCAAAGACATTTTCTTTTTATCCTGGAACGATGAGAAGGATTGGAAAATCTTAGTAAGATTCTCTGATTTGTCTTTGAGATGTGTGATTCTATATGTCTGTGTGGCAGCTCTGTTACTTTGTTGACAATAGGAGATTTGGAGGTCCAAAGAGTGAATTCTGGGGTGCCTAATAGGATTGAGCTAGCTCTGGTAACTGAGAAATTACTGACCATTTGTTTCCTATGCTCAGCGGTATTGACTTTGAACGCTTCTCAAAACACACTAATTGGGGACCTGGACTATGTTGAGTTTGCAGGTTTCCACATCTCCCAGACAAAGTGCACATGAAGGCAGACTAGCCCACACCAAGATGTGCTACACACCTGTACAACAGATGACCAATTTGAGACGTGCAAAGAAAAACCTCTACAAAATAATATGATGCTTCTCTCACGTGGTGTGCATACGGTTCAGAGAGTTGAGAACCTGAATCATGCCATTTAGCTGTACTTTTCATTGCTAGAGAAATTTTATAGGGCTTAAATTTTATATAGTCCAGTATCAAGTAGTAGTCCTAATTGCATGACTTCAAAGTAGACACGTGAGAGCCCTACTTTCATATTATTTTCGTAGCAGGCAATCACTGCCCTTTCAATTGTTCCTATGAGGTCCCATATTAACATTGTTATTGGGGGTTTTATTCAGCTTCAATTTTAGTGAAAGCTATGCCTCCTTCTTTGAATGGGAGTTTGAATGCTGAGATTAAATTGATAACAAAAATCACGTCTGAATCAGTTTATAGCCCAGAGGTATGTTGTGAATCCCATAAAGCATTGTTTCAGAAACCTGGTTAGTGTTTTGTACACCTGCTCAATGTTTTTTTCATCATCACAAATGTCAAAGTGCTCTGTAAGTCACTAGGGTTTGAATGACAGCCATGCACTAGGCAAGCAGTTATGATTTTTCACTACCAAATTGGACCATAAATGATGAAAAAGAGGTCAAAAAGGAAGTATGGAACCATACAAATTTGAAAAGGGAAACTGCTAATAGCCATAAACCCGGTGCAATCAAAGGCTTGGCAAGTCATTGCAAATTACCTGCCCTGTGAATTACTGATCACACTGCATTATGATACAGGACCTTCTAACTCCTTTCATCTGCAGTTACAGGGCTTATAATAGCTCACAGATCAAAAGCAAAATTCGACCAGAGGAATTTTGATATAAATATACCAAGGTTGCTCAAGAATCATGCATATGAACAAAACGTGAATATATATCCAGTATTAATGACTTACTCTAGTGCCTGCCTTTTGCAGATCTACCTTGCCTACGAAACATCATAATTATAGAATGGGACAACTGGTAAGGTCTGCCTGGCTAAGTAAAGAGTGAAATCTTGTGAGGCACTTTCACTGGAGTTTAATGTAGATGTATGTGCTTTAAACAAAAGCTTGGCAATCAGTCAGATATAAAATGCTAAGTCGTTTCTTCTCATTCAAGGCTTATGGAGGGAAACCTGATGGACTCAAACAATAGCCTTTCAAATATTAGAGGAAATTATGAATAAATAGCTGGCTACCCTTCTCCTTTCATTGTCATTCATTTCCCTCTTGCCTTTCCTGCAGATTGTAGGTGCTGCTATAGGGTATTTCAAATTGAGGTCAAGAGAACCTGGGTGGCAGAATTTCAAATCCTGAAAACTTTTAAAAATATTTAGTGGGATTATTTTTTGAGATTTTTCTGGTGCCTGAAAGGTAAAGAAGCAGATTAAGAAGATAGATGCCAAAGAAAGATTGTTCAGTTATAATAGGATTCTTATATTTGATAATGATGTATTTGAAATTTAAAATCATTTAATGGTTGATTATTATATCTAAGGTCTTATGGATTCCTCTATAATTCTTTTTAGAAATAATTCACTTTTTTCATAAGGATTATTCATCATATATTGTCACTTGTTGTTCTATTATTATAAATGCAACATAGAATTAAGATATAGATGCCATTTGGTAGAACATATGCAAACAATCATATGCTTATAAAACACATGCAAATGATTGGGGTGCTATGAGAACATATATAGGAGGCCATGAGGATATATATGCTTGTATTTGAGGTATAATGATATGCAAGACTCCCAGATAAAGTGAAACCTGAGCTGGAATACTATGGATATAAAAAATGCTTGGGAATTCGGGGAAAATAATTCAATATATAAGGGGTGGGGTTAAATACAATGTGTCTAAGTCTATGAAGACATCGTGTGGATTAGGAGTGAGAAGAGTGAGAAGCACAATGACCAGGCCAGTGAAGAAGGACCAGAATAGGAGGAGAAGAATGACCATAATGCAAGACTATAAGTCTGAGTAGATGGGAAGCGGGATTTAATTGACAATTCTATGGAGAAGAGGTAATACACAAGAAAAACACTAAATAGATTTCAGATAAATGATAAAAATCCTTTAGACGGACGATAGGACTGACAGAGGTTCTGGGGGAAAAATGAAGGCAATACCATACTTGCAAATTCCGCTAGAGCTATTATGAAAGCATGCCAGGATTCAAGTCCTTATAATACTGTACTTTGAGATTCTGGTTAAAGTTAGTCAATGAATCACATCTTATGTGCTCTGCATTTTATTTTCAATCATCAATCCCCAAATCCATTTCTCACCCTAATAGGTCATACAACTGGTAATGTCTAGATGCTCCATTTTATTTAAGAAGCGAAGTGTAGAACTCAGTAAAGGAAGACATGAAGTGCTCCAAAAATGTTTATTTGGAACAGAAAAAGACAAACAAACAAGTAAAACACTCAACAATGCCAACCACTGAAATGACAAGGATCTAGATGGAGCAGTTGATAATTGTGATTATATATAACTGATCACTGTTCTTGATATGTAGCTATTTTTGCAAACCTCTTATAATTCACCATTTGGGCAAAGTTAGTACATATTAGTTCTCTGCTGTCATTACAATTTTGCTTGGTTGATAGCAGAAAATTTTAATTCACCATTAAAAGAAAGGGAATGAATTATAGACGGTTATAAATTATCAGTCACTGATACTCAGAAAAAAAGAGGCAGAAAACAAATAGCCTTTGCAGCCAGCTTCCTTAGTTTTCTTTGTTTGGGGACAGACAAATCAATCTTTGAATGGCTTTTGAGAGATGCCCCACTGGATAATTTGAAAAAACAAACATTTTCTATATTTAGTATTATATACTTATACAGTGCTGTACAATTGAGGATTAGAGAGTCTCCTGGGAGATGCACATGGTTGACAGTTGGCTGTTGCAAACCTAAGGTTGGTGGTATAAATTCACTTAGTAAATTCATAAGAGAAAAGACCTGAAAGATTGACTCTGTAAAAATTATAACCCTAAAATCCTTGTGAATCAGTTCTATTCTGTCTTGTGTGGCATGACCAGGAGTTTGAGACCAACTTGAAGACAGTTAACATAACGGCAGATATTTCAAAAGATAGAAAGAGTAGAAGGGAAATTAATTGTTATAGTTATAACACATATCCAAATAAAATATTTTCAAATTCCTAACAAGCATCTTTAATTAGCTTTCATGTGCATCCTAGTTTAGTCTTTCTCTTTCACTGACAAGTGCAATGATGGAATGTTTGGGGGAACAATGATGCCTATTCCAATCATCTTTTTCATATATTTCAATATAGGATTCCAAAGATGTGTGAATTGTCAGAAAAGTTAGATGATGTGTCATTAGGAACATCCAAAGATCAAATATAGACATGAATGTCACAGATATGTGAGGGCAATGATTGAGGCTGCCACTAAGAGATGGTTCTACCAGGAATCCTTGAAAAGTTTCCCCATTCTTACAGACTGTATGTTTTGGGATTTGGATAACTGGCCTCTGAATTTCTCAACAATCATCTAGGGTCCTACAATCTAGCAGAAACTGAGCATGAATCATTAATGCATTACCAAGTATAGAACCTACTTAATTGTGGATCAAAACTGCTCAGTTATGGAATGGCTGCCAGGAAAACTTAGATGTGTGGGGTCACCACCCAGGGGTCACCTGAATGTTGTTCATAACTAAAAGATTGCTGCCAGGATGGCAGGCACCATAGACTTACCCAGTGCTCCAGAGCTGAAAAAGTCTTATGTTGTAAAATCCATAACCAATGGCCAAACTCCACTGGTGAGAATGTTGTACTTTAGAGGAGTGTTTAAACCAGTGTTACATTTCCTGTAGAGCATATGATCTTTTGACTCATGACATTTGGTCACTGTATTTTCAGATCTAACTTGTACTGATGTTAACACCCCCAAAGGAAAACATTTTTTATTTTAGCATATACAATTTTTCCTTAATTCTCTTTGATATTTACACTGAGAGTAGAGTGTTGAGTGTCAGTATTAAGAACTCTTAAAATACTAAGAAAAATATCAACTAAGAGAATCTGAGTGTGAAGCAGAATGGCCAAGGCAGTATGTCAAACTGTAAAATATGTAAGCCACGGACATAATCGAAAACTTGGTAGTCACATGGAAAAAGTTAATAAAAACAGGAAACATTGATTTGAATGATCTAAGGCGAGAGAGAGAGAGAGAGACAGAGAGAGAGAGAGAGAGAGAGACAGAGAGAGAGAGAGAGAGAGAACAAACTCACTGAGATCAAATCAATGTCAACTCTTTAAGACTCTGTAGGATAGGTAGAACTGCCCTGTGAGTTTAAGAGGCTATAATTCCTTATGGCTACAGAAAGCCCCTTCTTTCTTTAAGAGAGAAAACCCTGGAGGTTTTGAACTGCCGATTGTGCAAATAGCAGACACAAGTGTAAACACTACACCCCCAGGACCATAATTTAACCCTATGTATCTAAAATAGTGTCCATGTAATAGTTAATATTTCAAGATTATTTATGAAATATTTTATGTGTTCTCATGAAATAGGCTAAATAGTAATCAACACATTGCTCTTCAGGCCAGCCACACTTTCATCTCAACAGCAATATGTGGCTAGTGGTTAATCTATGAGACAGTGCTACTCTAAAAATGTATCCCAATAAAGGCGCTTCTTCCACTATGGGCTTCCTGGCGAAGAATCATTTACCAGGTAGCTGCTGCAGTCGTTCCAAGAAATTTTAAATAGTTTTATTGCTATTCCTACATCAGACTTAGGACACATTATGTTCAGCCAGGAAGTGGTATCTCTCGGGTAATTGTCACCTAGTAGGGCAACTCCTGGTGTCATCACCCCACTACATCCTTTCTCCTGTACTAGATGATATATAATCCTCAATAAAGTTTAGTATCCATGTCAGTCACAGAATAATATGTAATATAGTTTTAAATTGTTTTTCCCATTAAATAAATCCCGACAACAATTTTTTTTTTGCAAAATCTTTCTATACTGAACCACAACATTGTTAGTCACAACACTATTAGCAATCGGGTGGAAGCCTTTACCATTTTTTTCTCCCTTTCCTGTCACTGCTACGACTTCATTCTCAAACAATGTTACTGGTGGTGGTTCATCAATACTTATTACTATAATATTGTAACCAGAGCACTAGCAAATCTGACAATGCCAGCCACTAGAGGAACAATGGCAGCACTTACCTCCCAATCCTCAGTGCTTTGAGATCATAAGTACACAGCACTGGGTCAAAAGTCATGTTCAAAGGGGACCAGACAAGGATGTCCATTGTCCCCTCTATTGTTCATTATTGTACTGGAAGTTTTAGCTAACAGCATAAGGAAAAGAAAAGACATAGAAGGCATACAACTGGGGAAGGAAGAGGTGAAATTATCATTATTTGCAGATGATATGATTATATATATATGGAAAACCCCAAAAGCTCCACAAAGGGATGACTGGAAACAATAGAGGAGTATGGCAGAGTGGCAGAATATTAGATCAACAATCAGAAGTCAATTGGTCTGCTGTACATATCAGATAAGACCACAGAAGAGGAGATAAAAAAAGAGGTACCCTTCACAATAGCCAAGCATAAATTGAAATATCTAGGGATATACCTGACAAAAAGAACAAAAGATCTATATGAGGAAAATTATAGAACACTATTACAAGAAACCAAGAATGACTTCAAGAAATGGAAAAATATCCCATGCTCATGGATCGGAAGACTC